>ARYC01003697.1:0-21916 GCA_000711775.1 Oxytricha trifallax
AAAAAAATGGTTTATACTATTGATAAAATACATTCAAAATGGGGAAAATGCAAAATAAAATATAATGTTGATAATTTAAATATATAACAGCCACTAATTACATATACTCTCAGATCAATTTATATCCCATTTTAGTTAACTTCCTTTTATTTAAATTAGCTTAAAGTTATTATTTATATCTACTCACACTTTATTTATTAAAAACATGGAGGCAGTTTTACTAATTAATTTCCAAAGTAATTCTTTTATTTCTAATTTTCTCCAATTCAAATCTCTTTTAGCGCAGTGTCCCAAATAGTCTCAAGTATTTCTGTAAAGTCATCTTCAGGATATCTTCAGGGTATCTTCAGGGTATCTTCCTTCTGTTAACGAGAAGAAAATTCAAGCACTGAGCTATATATTGCAAGTCATAATGGTATCTTAGCTCAAGGAACACCAGTAAGTTAATATTCTCCATTATTTTGCAAAGGGAGAGTGACTGATAATGCTTTAAATACTATACTTAAACTTTATGAATTTTTCATCAATCTAAACAGTCTTGATATTCTAAAAGCTCTAATAATTGTAGTTGCGCCTGCCAAAGAAAGTGATGTAAAAGCTGTCAAAAATACACTTAGAAAAGACCCCATAAAATTACAAAATCAAAAATGTTCCAGCCATCCCTGAAATAAGCTCTTCCTAAAGCAGTAATTTTTATCACAGCTTCCATTGCAAAAATCGCTGTAAAAATTTAATTGATAATATCAGTCGCGTAGTCTAAAGATTCAGGCTTTTAATACCATTTTAGAGTTAACAACAAAGTATTCAAAAGTATACATATGAAAATAAACACATCTAATGATCTGTGGTTTTAGATTTTGAAGCATAGCTTTCTTGTATAGCTTTAAGTAATCTAGAGCTTTCTTTTGTGGTTTTGAATTAATCACGAGAAGTCTTGTATCAATCCACTCTTTTTGATTGTCTGTTAGCAAGTTGTTGCCTCCTATCTTATCCTTTTCTGTGTTAAAGTTGAGATTACAACACCGACGAATAGATTGAGCAAGAAAAATCCTCCCACTATAATGAAGAATATGAAGAAAAGTACCCAATAAACATTATTCTTGTTCACCATGACGTAATCGATCTCCGTTGCTGCAATGCCTGAATACATATCTGTGGACCAACCTGAAGTACTTGACATTTGAAACATCTTTTAAACAGAATCTAATATATTATCAAATCCAAATTGGCTATTCATCCAAGTCCCGCCCTGCATTGATACATTCCCATTTTTAATTAATCACCAAAATATTTGGAAGTGTAATCCCAGTTGTGTTGCAAAAAAAGAACTTGCCTTTAAAGTAACTAGTTGCTATGATTCCGAAAATCAAGAAAAACAGCAGTGTAATGATTGTTACATTTGCAATACTTGGAATCGCTTTCGCTAAAGCTTTGACTGCAACCTTTAATCCTCTATTCTACTAATTAAACTTAATGGCCTAGTTACTCTTAAAACTTTAATAACCTGAATATTTCCAACAAGTGGGGTTAAGGAAATTATCGAGAAAATTCTGATAACAAATCAAGCATATTCCAAGAATTTCTCAAATAGCTTGGTCGTCCATTAATAATTAATCCAAAAGCTAAGATTTTCAGAAAGCTTTCCAAACTAAACACTGAAGTTGTTATAATATCAATCTAATTCAAAGCAAATTGTAATAAGCATTCGGATCATTTAGGGGATTTTCTAAAGCCAATTAAACTGATGAAATCAAGATGACTATTATGATAAAGTGATCAAATTTACTGTTTGTTTCAACATCAAATATGAACTATCTAAACTTGCTTTGAATTGATAGCATATAAAGGGATTTCCCATCAAGGTTCAAATCATTATCAATTCCTGATATCGAGGTAGAATGATTGAGCTTTTTTACGATTGTTGAAGAATTTTCATTCAAGCTATGTAAGGTGTTATCTAATGGAGTTATTCTAGCACCTTATGAAATACATATAGTTGAACTCTTTATTCTATTTGCTTATTTTTTCCCTTTTTCTCTTTGTCAACTCATCCTCCAAACAGAAGAACTCTGTTAACTTTAGTTAAATGTAACTCAAGAACTACTCAATTTTTGTAATTTTTTGGCTTAGTATCCTTACTTCTTCAAATATTTACTTAATTTCTTAGCTTAGAGAATCTTCATCGAAATTTTCGAGTAAAATAGCAAGGAAAAGATTTAGAAGGATCTTCTTCCCTATTATAATGATTGATAAGAAATATGGTTGAAACTATGCTGTCAGTTGCTCG
Source organism: Oxytricha trifallax (assembly GCA_000711775.1). Lineage (NCBI taxonomy): Eukaryota > Ciliophora > Spirotrichea > Sporadotrichida > Oxytrichidae > Oxytricha > Oxytricha trifallax. The sequence goes on from ARYC01003697.1 coordinate 2,288, forward strand.
GTAATAAATAAAGTATATGCCTGACCATCCACCGTTAGTAAGTACTACAAAAACTGTGGTAAATGCTTCTAAGAAATTGTTAAAGTTTGAAGGTGGATCTATTTCATTTTCCATGTCAATCAAACCTGCTGAATTGAGCTTAGCTTTAAAAGCGAACATTTCCATTCCAAGAAGTTAATACACAAAAATGAACAAGAAAAAGTATTGAAAAAGTACTCACATCTTTTTAATGTATTCCAAATAGTTTTCAATAGCTGTTACAGCTTCTTCCAAGATTTTGCAAGTTTGAATATTCTCAATAGCCTAAAAGCTCTTAATGCTGTAAATGCTCCTCCATTGCTAGAACTTAAAAGGTAAGAAACGAACGAGTCGACAACACTTGATAATACAATGAGGCAATCAAAACTGTTTAATGGATCAATGAAATAGGATTTTAACCCCAGTCCAGTCAATTTTATGAGCATTTCTGAAATAAAGGTAACAGTGAAAAGAATATCAGCATTTTCCAGTTAGCTATTCAGTTCAACATTTTCAGGATCCTCATCTAATGATAAAATCAGAGTATTTACTTCTTTCTCAAAAGAAATGAATCCTGAGAATAAGTTTTTTTTTAATTCGTGAAAGCCAATCTAAAAAATTTGTTCTTTTCTGCTCTATACTTAGTTATGAAGTTTCTATAATGTTTTGATAAATCCTACTACTAACTCTAAAGCAAAGTTTGAGCAGGCACCACGCTTATTAGAAATAAGATACCTGTGAGTAAATCTAAAATTATATCTTTATTTTCATCTTCATCGGTCAGTTATATCTAAAGATCGTACAATCCAACATTTCTCTATTATGGATTAAATATAATTTTTGTACAGTCACTGTTATTCGTTAAAAAAGTTTGGAAGCCCTCGCTCCCCTTTGTGAAGAATTGCATATTAATATTATTTCTATCTGGTTCTATTATTCTCGGCAGAAGAAGCTCTTGTTGATAGTCAGCAAACATCACCATATCTGGTATTTATGAGAAAAACTTAGGAGGCCCAGTAGTTGGCTTTACATACAAAGTTACATCAAGAGTGAACGAATAGTTTGAATTTAGTTCGGGATCTAGCGTTGCTTAAAAAACCAGAGCAAATTATCTTATATCCAATAGATATGACGTAGAAAAAAGTTAGGTTGTAATCTGCTTGATTATATTTGATAAAATTAGGATAGGATAATCCGTCTTTCATTGTCAAATCATGCTTTATATGATTATATCTGCAATTTTTGCCTTCAATTATGAAAGGTAAGAATTGTACATTTTGAAGAGCACCATTGTTCGGGTAATTATAGTACTTAGGATATCCCGCTTTTGGCATTTGTTTGCATAAACTTGAATCATTGAGCTCTAGGTCTTTAAATATCGAAGGATAAACTGCAATTGTGCTGATAGAAGCTGTCAAAGTGAGTTTATAGTTTCGATTGTAGGATTTTGCTAATGTTTTATTTAATTTATTGACGATTAAATAGTGATTATTAAACTCATCTGTTGTCGTGCTTATGAAATCTGGTATAACTTATTCATCGTTGTAATAAAGTTAATAGTTATCATTAATGCAATATAATGACCCAATGTTTCTAAACTGACCTATTAATTATATTCTACTTTTAGTGGTGTTTATGTCATAATATAGTATTTTGTACATACTCTAGGCAATACCTTCAGGCGGTAGAATTTACTGTAAAGCACAGTTTTTGTCTGTGCTTGAAAGTAAAACAGAAAAGTCAGTGTAGTTTGTCTTAATTACAGTTTAGATTCCGTTTATTAATATTTTAGCCCAACCCACGTATCTAAATTTGATCTCAACATTGTCTGATATTAGTGTCCAGTATTACTAGTACACGTAGAAAAGCCTATAAGATGGATCATTTCTAATACAACTCATGTATGTTGAAAGATCTGAATCAACTGGGCTTATAAGTTATAATTCTTCTTCAACTGCGATAAGCTAAGTGCAAGTCGTATTATCAAAAGTAAATTCATTATACTTCACTTAAGTAGTACTAATCTGCAGATTATTAAGGGTACAATCAAGTTAACGAATTGTATTGTATTTAGAATTTAAGGTGCTAGGAATGCAGAGTACCAACAGTCTGGAGCTTTTACTAGCATTGTAACTGTAAACTATTGAAATTCCCTGGACGAGAATTAACCAGAAATTAAAATGTCAACTCGATACGTGTACTAACCCACATAATTCTTATCTGTACATTCAATATAGAGCTACCTTTCTTTTTAGTTTTTCTCGATTACAGAAGTTTCATAATCTTGCTACATTCCATCCACAATCTAAGATAGAAATACTTTGACCTCTCCTCTACACTCAGGCATATTGTTTGAATACTTCAAATAAACTGTGCTCTTAAAATCTCCAAGCAAATACGCCTGATCTTCTAAATGTTGAATTTTAATCGTATCGGATGAGAATGCAGGGTTATCTAGTAATTTCCTGATTGTAAGAATGAAGCTCTATGTTGGGCTACTCCTTCCAAAAATATCTTTTGTTTATATTCAAGTTGTAAAACTATCTACATTTGGTATTAATTCTACAATTCTAGTGTCAATTGCAAGGTTTGACAAATCCCTATTAATTTGTACGTATTCTGATAAAGCCACTAGATTATCTTTCATATGAATCTCTACATAAGTTAAATCTTGTATGCATCCACTGAGCTTTTTCATTGAAGGATGCATATTATAATTGAATAAGACTGTTGTGGGTGCGATATTATCAGAGACTAAATAAATTTGCTTTTCAATGTAAGGAGGATAGAGGGTGTAGCTGTGAGCCACCAAAGTTGTGCTAAAAGAGCTTGTATTTCTGGTATCAGCTATTCCAAGTAAGAGATTGAAATTCTATCTTTTCTGCTGTCTCAAGTCTATGGTGTAAGTGTTGGAATATTGTGTAAAGCCACTAAACAGGCTTCCATTATCACCTAAGGTTAACAATGAAGATGGCTGTAACTGTAGACAGATTGATTATCTACGAGAATGACTGAAGTAGAGTTTGTAACATACATCACATCAAAAATCATTGGTTTATTGACAAAGTTGAAGTAAGTAATTCCATATTTTGTACCACTCATTGGAAAAGATGAATAGAAAATAGGATCTTGTGAAGTCACTAATGCCTTCCTAAATAGGTATTGATGTTGAGTATCTAATATTTTTGTTGACCAGCTTCCTTTAACTTTAAATACTGAACTCTCGTATAGGATTTTCTCAATAGTCTGATAAATATTGTCACCAATTTTAGACAAAAACATAGTCATTATTGTTATATCATTGACTAAAACTAAATGCTAGCAACTTAGATCATAGATCGTAATGTCAATATTCAAACTTGAAATTGTTGAAGGATTCAGACTTGATTGATATATTATACTGTAACCTGATTACCATTAGTAATTCGTATTTTTTGGGCTAATACAAGCTGCAAGTGTTGAATCAAAGGAATCTGGATTACTAAAATAGACATCAATTGCAGTTATTACTTTAGTTGTATCTTGTGAACTTTTGATAAAGTCTCTTTTTTAATTTGAAGTTGATTGGGATAGATCTAAGCTTGATAAGGTAAGTTATGTGGCAATGACAGGATCTATGATTTTTAATCCTGAAACGTATATGATATCTTGATCTTTGATGTACTTGTAAGCTTTGTAAATACTGTTATCTCTAGGCCGGTCATCTGTATATGATCTTGGATAAGTTATTTATGTGCCATCTATAATGAAAAGAATGACAATGTCAACATTAAGAGAATTATCATTTGGATCTGCACCTCTGTAGGCATATATTAAAGTGTTGTTCTTAGTAACTCCGAAATAAGTAATTTCAGTCATTTATGTGTAAAAACTTGGGGCTCCTAATGAGTTATTTCTAATCTAAATATATGAGTTTAATAAGAGTTGGATGAAAAATATGGCGCATTATGAATATTAATTTAAATTCTATTGAATATATAAAATTAAAGAAATCTTACTAAATGAATTAAAGTTTTGTTCAATCTAAATTAAAATAGTCTTGTTAAATTTTATAACATATTTAATTTTTCTTTAAGTTATTGAATTTCTGAAAAGTTCACATATAAAATACCTACCTCGTATTATGCAGAAACTTATTTTAAGTCTGAGTCAAACACAGAAATATATCCCTCTGTTGCTAAATATATAAACCTATCTTTCTTTGCGCGGTCTTTTATATTGAATTCTATATTTGATATATTCTGGTAAAATCCGATTTCTTTTTGCAATAAAATTTATCCTGAAATTTCCTTTTAAGCAATTAGAAAAGATTGAGTGCTATATGTTAATAAGAGTCCAAAGGAAGAATGACCTAAATAAATTATTAAAAATTTGTAATTATACAAAATAAGTAGATTATTAGGAAATTAGTACATACCTCCATATACGATAGTGTTATCATCATATAGAAGGCAAGTAATTTTAGTAAGTAAAGTTCCAGTATCGAATGAAATTGGAGTTATTATTTTTTTTACAATAATCGAATTTAGTCAACAAACTTCTTGTGCCATTCTAGTCAAATTCAGAGAAATCTAGTTACTTTTAGCTTCCAAAAGATTAAGAAGTAATCGCGCTTAAAAAGTAAAGGTAGAGAAGTGCTTAGCAAACTACTGTGTTTTTTTTCATTTTAATTAAAAAACTTTTTGTTCGAGCCTCAAAGAAGCCAATTATCTCAAACTTGTAGGCAAATTTGGATTTTATTTATCTTAAAGGTATTAATCTTTAGTTTCTTAAAGCAAGTCTTAAAAGAATTCCTCTTTTGTTTGCTATTCTTCAAGCTTTTTATCTAAGAAATTTCTGAATGCTGAAGTGACTTTTGAAGTATCAGTGTTTGGATCTATGTCTTAATCCTGCTAATTGTCTCCTTCTTTTTTTTATTTTTACTCTGCTATCTATTGCAAAAAGAAGCTCATTCCCTTCGTTTCTGACTTTTAAATACTTGATGATTGTTTTTCTATATGAATTTACTTGGCTGATTTAGGACTAGCGTCCTCGTTCAAATCATCCTCAATAGTTTGTCTGTTTTATATTGAGGGGAGGTGAACGGCAGTTTGAGGTTACTTTGAAAGGAGATTCAGAACTTTCCTCTTCATTGTCATAGGTCTTAAGAAGCTTAAATCTACATTATTATTCTTTTGATCCTCTTTATCAATGGTCTATGGCCCATCCTCTCTCTATGTTTTAAATCCTTAAGCAATATTTTCGATGGTTCTACCAGTATTTTCAGCGGTCAAATCTACCAACATATCTTTGGATATATCATCAATTCCTATTCACCCTCTCTTGGACAGCTCTAGTACTGAAAATCGTCTTTATTAATTTCTACCTTTTGTGATGTTTAGTAATTAAGATTTAGTTTGGCTGTAGATTGGTTTACTTTGGGTTTTAAATTCCATTCTGAAGAGTATAGGTCAATTGAATTCTAGTTTTGTTAAGGGTCTACTTAATGCGAATTGTTGACTGAGTTGAAATTGCTATTAGTGGCTCCTATTCCCAATATTACTTTTCATCTTCGAATTGCTCAATTTGAATATCTTATTGCTACTGCTTTGCATTATCTTTCTCGATTTGAAGCTAGTCTTAATCCTCTTCGTCCTGCAGCTCTTACATGTCCTCATCTAGTTTATTTTACTCAAGCTTCATGATTTGCTTGTCTATCTCTCTCTCTTTTAGATATTGATAAAAGCTTGAATAATAACTGCCAAGATTAAGTTCATCAGAAAGTATGAGCCAACCACTACTATCATTATGCAGTAAAAGCTCCAAGAAACTGTATATCACTGTCCATTAGATCAAGCATAAGCTGAGTCCAACCATCTGTAGTTACTATCTGGAAGACTCCAAGAAGAGAGGAGCCCACGTCATTAAAAGTAGTTATTCGATAGTTAATTATAGGATTCAATCAAACCCCTCACTTGATAAGTCAATGCCATGCTCGCTCGGGTTACCACAGTATTCTTTATTTGGACAAGTATAAAATCCCAGACCTGTTTTAGTGCAAACTCTTAAAGCTGAAGTATCAATTGCCCAAGTGTCAGGGGTCTCTGGTAGAGGATTCAGTCTGCATTGGTTGTATAAGACCCATTAATATTAGTGCGTGCCCAAAATAGCAAAGAGCAATAATACAAAGAGTAAGAGTATCGTGACGTTGAAGAAATCTGGAATAGATTTAGATCGGAGCAGTTAAATGTTTCTTTAAACCTAAAACACACAGCTGATTTCTTGAGAATTACTACTTTTTTGATGTTTCTGAAAAAATGCCTTCAAGTTGTATTTTTAAAAATGTTGTTATAATTTTGAACTTAGTAATCTATTTCTAAACTAACTTCAGCTTTAACTGGTGTTCCTTGAGCTAAGATACCATTATGACTTGCAATATATAGCTCAGTGCTTGAATTTTCTTCTCGTTAACAGAAGGAAGATACCCTGAAGATACCCTGAAGATATCCTGAAGATGACTAATACAGAAATACTTAAGACTATTTGGGACACTGCGCTAAAAGAGATTTGAATTGGAGAAAATTAGAAATAAAAGAATTACTTTGGAAATTAATTAGTAAAACTGCCTCCATGTTTTTAATAAATAAAGTGTGAGTAGATATAAATAATAACTTTAAGCTAATTTAAATAGAAGTAAGTTAACTATAATGGGTTATAAATTGATCTGAAAGCATATGTAATTAGTGGCTGTTATATATTTAAATAATCAACATTATATTTTTAATTTGCATTTTCCCCATTTTGAATGTATTTTATAAATATTGTGGTTGGGCATTTAAAGTTGTAGTTGCTTGGTGTTTTAAGTATGTTCCATTGTTATGTTATTATTTAACTCTGGAGTCCAACATAGGGTTTTGGTTCAGGGGTCTCCGGGCGATGTGTTTTGAAGCATTTTTCTTTTGGGACAGCTTGATATTTTTATAGTATCTCCTTTCGTTAATGAGTTGTTCACTCTCAAAGGCTAAGTAGGCTTCTTCCTCGTCTTCATCCTCAGAGTCTTCATCATCTGAAATCCAGTCGGATTCTGTGTGATGGATGTGGTCTTGTTTGGTGGTTTTAGCAAGGTGATGTTAAGCGGAAGAGCTTAAGTCTCTGTGGTAATCTTCCAACTACTCGTTGTCGATTAAGACTTGTTTGTAGCTAAACTTATTGTGTTGAGGTTGTGTTATCCTTTAATAGTATTCAAGAGTTTGGTTCATGGTATGGGTGTTTTATTTAGTTAGTATTTCATAGTACCTATCATCCATATCCCATGAGGAGTTGGTAAAAATTGCAAAAAAATATGAGACTGTAGAGATTAATAAAGTGATATATAATGAACAACAAACTAAGGAAATTTTATGAATAAATTAAATCGAATAATTTTAATGATTTGTTTTTGAAAAATGAATAACAATTATATATATTTAAACCATCGAATATTTAGTTGTTAAAATTGAGTTCAAAGTTGATTCTTGACTTAATCTTAAGAAATAAGATTCCTTATTTACTGAATACATTGAAATATATTTTTAGCATGAGCAAATGATAATTCATATTGCCCAAAAACTCTCGCTATTTTTGTTTATATTTTTAATAATTTAAACTTATATTCTTTACTGTATTTTAAGCAATCAGGTTTAATATATAAGGTTTGATTTAAAAAAAAATCACAATTTAAGTATTAAAAATTTCTGAGGTTTAAAAAGTTATTACTTTTTCATAAAATGAATTAAGGTTTATTAAAAAAATAATAAATTTTAATAAATCAATTATTAAAGAATAAGTTAAAGATTTAAATTGTATAAACTTAATATATTCATGAGATTTTTGTAAGAAATTAAAATGTAAGGCAATCGAGAAACGCTCGATTAAATTTCTCGATTGCCTTACATACGGCGAATTAATCTTTCAATTCCAATTATTTAAATTTAAATATTATAATATAATGAACGTAACTTGATTAATCTTTCAAACCACCTGAATATTTAAAATTCTTACCAAGTCTTAACTTGGGTTTATATCTTTTTTGCTATATGCTTATAGCTTTTAGCTGTCTTCAATGAACATGTTCATCTGAAGATTCACTGTCAGTCACCCAACAGTGATCCCTTTTCTAGACCTTAGGGACTAGGTTGTGGAGAGAGCTCTAGATTGACTTGGTAAGGATTCGTTACATAACACCCCCAGAGCAAGTTTCTATCTAATTTAATAATTAATTTGTTTAATTAATAATACAAATGAAATAAATTACTCTTAATATAACGATCATTCTTAAATGATTTATTATTAAGGAGCTGAGTTTTCTTTTGCATTAAAAGTTTTATTGAGTTATTTAATTTTTTTATCAGTAAAAAATTTACAAGTTGATTCTTTGAATAATAATCTGATAAAATAGTGGCAAAATTCAGAAAATATAAACGCATAAATACAAGATTTATACATTTTTAATGTTTATAACTTTATTCATATTTTCAATGCTTGTAATTGTATAATTAAAAATAATTCAAATTACATATTTAATATTTTGTTTGAAATAATAAGTATACTTAAATAGTTACTCTCTTATGATTTAAGAGTTGTAATTTATTAGTTTGAAATTATATTATCAAAATTATTATTGAATATATAAAACTTAGTTTTATTCAAAATGAAATGAGATTCATTCACTCATTAAATGAATAAGAAAAATAAGTATATTTCACTTTAGAGAATAAAAGATTTTAAGTTTTTTTTATTTATTAGTAGAAAGTAGATAATATATTCTTTATTATAAAATTGCTTAGACAAACTGATCATTTTAACAAAAAGTAATTTCATTTTAAAAATAATAAATATTTAATTTAAGATATTTTTTAAAATAATTAAAACATTAAAAATAATAATTGGGACCAATTAGAAAAATTAATATATTTTTACTTCTTGGTCCCAAAATAATTATAATAATAAAATTACAAAAGATTCTAATAAATAATTATAAAAAAAAACTATATCTACAACTAACTTAATTAATTTTGAAAATTTAAGAAATTTTAATTCTCGATTTTTTATTATTATGACTGAATGTTTCACACCAGCTACAGATGAAAGGTACTAAATAAGAATAAATACAATTGAAACGAAGGAAACATCTTGGATTTAAATATAATGACATGACAATTAAAATAATTTAAAACTCAATTTCAGTTAAAACGATTGACAAGCCATTCATGTATATATAAAATGTTAGTTAAAATTTTTAAATTATTGATTTAAACGAAGAATTATCAACATAAAATGTTTTAACCTATCTAAATTAGTCTTTATAACTATAATCATCTGTTTCATGATCCATCTACTGTACGTATACAAAACTTCAATAAATAATGACTCAGTATTAAGTATACAATATTAAATAGTCATTAATTTTTATTTACTTTAAAATCTTGATATATTAATTACGAATTTAACTATACTTATCTTCTTAACATTGTTTTCAATTGACATTTATATTCATCATCTTGAAATAGACAATTTCAGCAAATTTATTCTATGATTAAAAGAAATCCTTTAATTAGTAAACAATAAAAGCAATTGTAGCAATATGTATATAGATTATGCATATCTATGATACATGTTGTGCCTTCATCCTCTACTTCATCATCGTCATTATCTTTAGTATATTTCACTTCAGATCTATCTCTTTGTATCATTTATGAAGTATCTACCTAGTTACACCTCTTGATTTACCAATTATTGCAATTAAAAAGAACTATATTTAAGGATTTATTATATCAATGTCTTGACATCTTCTGCCCCAGCATGATTATTATACTTATATAGATTTTAACCAAAATATAATTATTAAAGAGGATTTAAGGTTAATTTTATTATATGTCATCAGTCCCATTGATACTTGACTTAGCGTAAAACACTTTGTAGATAAAGTGTAATTTTATCAATATAGGATTTAATTACTAATAAATAAAAATAAAAATAATATCCCATATATCAAAGATTCCTGTTAAATTCCAATTATTTATTCATATATCAGCATTAAAATGTTTTTCTTAGATTATTCGTTATTCTATATTATCTAGGATATTTTGAGAACAATTTTGCCAATATTATTCTAAATATTAATAAAATAAGCATTGCTCAAATAAACTTATTATAACAAATGGCATTTATGATTAACATTAAAATACAGCATTAATGGAGAGCAAATAAGACTCTAGTACATATTTCGATTATTAATTTCTAATGCAAGTTGATGAAGGTTTTAATTTATTAAAACAATAAAAGAAACATATTTTAATATAGGGCCTTATATTATTAGCAAGATATAAGTATACAAAAATTATGATTTATATTTAAATTAATATAATAAGTATTTAATCTAAGAAAACAAATATGCTTGAATCTTAACTAGTTTGACCATTTAAACTATTTATAAAATCATACATAGATAAAATATTTTGATAAGTATTCTTAAATTATTTTTCCTTTCATATCTTTCAATATCAGTTTTATTTTTTTTGCTGTAGCTGTAGTATGCTAGTCATTTCTCAGTCAGTAAAACTCCTGATTCAGGATACAAAAAATTCATTTAGACTTTAGGTAATATCAAATATTTTTGGAATGTTATTGTTAAATGTGGATTTTTTATGAGGTTTTACATAAAAAAAACAAATTAGAGATTGATTCACGTTTAGGCACTCTCATATTTAAAAAAGATTTTATTTAGATAGATAGTAAAACTGTATTCTACTGTTAACATTACTCTTGGAATAAATTTTAAGAAGATAAGATGGCTTTAAATATTTAGATAACACACGAAAAAGGATTTCAAATCTTTTATATAACCTTATTTATAATTGATTGATGAATGTTTAAGAGCCAATAAAAATATATTGAAATTAATATAAATCATTTAACTTCATGCTAATAATCAAACATTTGAATCAATTTAATGCCACTATTAAACAACTTAATAAAGTATAATTAGACATTTTATATTCAAAAAAATATCATTAAACTTGTTGAAGAGATTTATTAATTATACCTAGAATTTATTTTTAACTTTAGAGATAAAGTTTTATTGTTGCACCTACAATTTATAAACATTCTCTTTAAACAGTCCTAGCTTATTTGATTTATCAGAAATGAGTATAATAAAATTGTTCATAAAACTTATTTGGCTAATACTATTATGTAAATTACTGTTTTAAATTATAAAATTTTGCAATTAAATATATTTTAATTTTTAATAGCTTACATAAATTTAAATTTCCTGCATCTTCCATTAGATTGTTGATATAGCTGAATGAGCTTTTAGGAATAGAAGCAATATTTATTATTGTTGAGGATTACAAAAAGAAATCTGAAAGGAAATAAAACAGTTTTTAATTAATTGCTAATCTACTGTATTTGTTGAAGTTTTATATTATATAAATTTGAATATATTTAATAATAATAATAATAATAATTAGATCACATTGAGGTCTCAAAGGACCCCCCCGATCAAACATATATGTTAATATATAAGGGACAAGCCCTTTTCAATTAGTTTGCTGGTCATACTTCTTTTGTCAAAAAGAGACCATTTGACACCTACTTCCAGACATCCTTAGTTTCTTTGTTTTTTTACTCTGTAAGTCTTTTGTAAACATTGCTTGCTCTTTGAAACTTTGTTCTTCCAATTCATTTCGTCTCTGTTTTGGTTAGTTTTTGAAAAGTACCACATTTAGTTCTGAAGAGATTGTTAAATTTCTGCTCGGAAATCAGTTTTTTCTTTGTCCTTTTTTTTAATTTAATTCTTCTCCAAACTTGAAACAATGACATTAAGTTGTCAATATCTGATTTTGGGTAAGAATGATATTTTTTCTTCAGCTTCTAGGTACATATAATAGAGGAGAATAACTTTTCCTAAGCTATAGATTACTGTGTCGTGTAACGTTATCTTCTGATATATATTTTGAAGGATTCTATGATAAAATTTGTGTGGATATAATCTAATGATCATGGGTATCTTTGCGTGACGTATTTGTCGTCATAGGATCAATTATTGAGAAAGACGTTTATTCACTATTTAATAGTGAAAAAGAGGTGAATCCATTAACGGGAGTATAGTTTTGAGACTACACTTAATTCCCCATTAATTCTAGGTTGGTTTAGTGTTAGGATTTGATTATTCGATTGGTAAGTCGTCTCCATCATACATTGTTTTTTGTAATTAGTTCATATTCATGGGGTTTTTTTGTTCGGGTTTCTGGGTGATCTTTTCTGAAATAGGTAGAAAAGTTGTTGTCTAAGACTTCTTTGAGTTAAAGAATCTATTGTAGTAGACTTAGGTTTTCTCCACTTAGCAGTTTTTGGAATTTTTAGTATTATTTTGTTTAGAACCTTTTGTCGTGGATTTCTTTTGTCTTTGTTTTTGTAGTTGTTGTTTTTCCCATTCTAGTTCTTAGATTTGCTTATTAAGTTGTTGTTCTTTCAGATAGAGGTGTCTGGTAGGGACTTTAGTTTTGTGTTAGTCGTAGTAAAATGGGATAAAATCAAGGTCATCTTCACAGTCATCACTTCCGAAGCTTTGGCAGTCTTAATCACTCCAGTCTGATTTAGAGTCAGATTCAGATTCGGTCTCGGATTCACTACCCACCCTTAATTTTCCAGTTATTGGGTGGTAGTATGATATGAAAAAGTCTTTATCTTTCTTTTTCTTCTTCTTTTGTTGGATTGTATTGTCTGGTTCTTCGTCATCGCCGTAATAGGTGAAGGAGATTTTTAATTAATTATGTCCTTTTTTGGATTGAGAATCTAATGATTCTACTTCGTCCTATTTAGAAGTTAGATTTTCCTTAATACCATTGTAAGTCAATATTATTATTTCCTTAATATCTAAGAGATATAAGTTATAGTCAATCTCAAAACTTCCTTCAGGGTTCTGGAAGTAACCCTGGTTTTAAAGGTAAATTAAGTCGTGCTTGTAAGTTTGTTTACACATCTCACAAGTTCACTTCTAATTTAACAATGAATATATTTAATAATTAATTTGATAGATTAAATAATCGTGATCTTTATTATTTGTTTAAACTATTTGATATTCGTATTAAATCCAGAATATTTCTATCTTTTTCTTCTAGTTAAGTTTTCTTTAATTGCTTGCACTTCTATTTGAACAAGTTTAATTCATTAATAACAATTAAATTGATAAAGGAACAAAGAACTCTTATGTTTTTATTTACCTTTAAGCATAATGCATTATCGGCAATATTTTTATTTTAGTTTAATGATTCTGTTTTTTACAAAAAATACTAGCTTTCCAATGAATATTAATTAATTTTAACAAACAAATTTAATTAAAGTCTAAGTTATCCTATTCAAATGGTCTAAAGATTTATAAAAAAATAGCAGGACTTTAATATTTAATAGATATCCTAAGCACTTTGTAACAAAGAAATAAATTAATTTTACTTTGATTTCATAATAAAATATACTTACATGGTTTAGATTATAGTTATTTTATATCGGTGCTTAGGTGTGATAAAATAATCTTTTAAAAAGAAAGTTCAAATGTTTTGGAATAACTTTAAAAATACTTCAAGAACATCAAAATAAGGTAAATTTAACCTCTACTAATTCTATATAATCATAATTTAATAAACCAAGGTAAATTATTTTAATTGTATTGTATATCAAACTGAATAAATTAATGTTAAATTTATATTTAATTGTGAGGAAATATACTCTTGTTAGCAGTCAATAGGATAAGACTACTTCTAATTGTCATTTAAAATATATGTATTTAAATTCTTTACTTATTCTTGCAGAAATCTTTTAGATATATCGCACATATACAATTATTAATATGTAAACTTTAATATTATAAAAGCATAAACAATCATTAGGCTCAATCAAATTATTACATTTATATTTAAAGTTTAGTTGAATATATTTCACCTAGATTATTTGTAATCATCTCTTTAACATTTTCAATCTGGGAATATACTTAGTTTTCAAATGAATCAATTAATTACTTACAATTTACGCTTAACTTAAATAAATGCTTACTAACCAAGCCCTCAATATTATAACGAATTAGTACTAAAAATATTAGGAATTAATGATTAAGTAGCTAAGAATTGATCTCATTTCTAAGACAATTTATTATACAGTATATCGGAATTTAATTAGAACTTGTTTTATAAATTCTAAAGAATAACAGCAATCGCTCTTGGTAATTAAATCAATTTATAGGATGCTGCGTGTAGTCTATACTTAAAGTGTTGAATTTATTTGAAAATAACTATTATTTCATTGGTTAGAATTATCTAACTTAATTTATCATTATAGCTTAGTTAGGGAAATCAAAATAAATATTTATTGAATTAATAGCAGCAAACTTCAAGTAAGCCTAATCACTATAATGTTATCTTGCTTGAAATTAATTTCAATACTAACTTGTCTATTTTATTAATGGCTGTATTAATATAACGCAAGAGAATGGAGATACTGAGATATATTTTTGAGTTTTAATCAAGAAAACAAATAACTCAAATTAAATTTGATATGTCAATCTTTTAACAATATAGTTTATATAAATTAGAAAAAACAGGGGAAATATTTGGAATATAAACATACCCAGTAATATATAATTTTACAAATTACTTAAAATTGTTATATTATGATTTCTGATCTGCTATTTCACTTATAAAAGTTTATAGTTGATAAAATATCTTATTTTATATTATTTTATATAAACAACCTCGTGAAACATTAAATAAATAATAATGCAAATCAATCAAAAAATCTTTCAAATTATTTTACTAAATGTTATTATTTGTTTAGATCTTATAATGTAATTATCTATGAGATAAGCAGCTATTTTTCTTTACGTTTGGTAAATGCTAAGCTTTGTTATTTATAGAAACAATAATAAATCTACAACAGAGATCCTAAGCCCTGAAAATGATAAAAATAATAACACTATATAAAGGAGTAGCACTTTTAAATGAATATATAGTTATTTGAAACATAAATTTTCTAATAATATTATTTTCCTTTTCAGTACCTTTGAAGTTTAATCTTGCCTTCTCTGTTTACTTTTCTTATTTTTGTATAAACTTCTTTATTTTTTTTAATAGTTTAACTCTTTAAACAAAAATAAACTTGAATCAATAATCAAAATTTGCAATTCTTCATGTTTAGTTTCTACATCAAATCAACTTTGAGTCATGAAGTAATAAGTTAAATTAATCTTTGTGAAATTTGCATGTTTATAATGACACTTCTTAAAGAGTTAGCAGTGCTTTGTGTAGTTTAGTTACAAATCATCACAAAACCTAATGGATTATCAATTATATTATGTCAATACAATTATATCAACATATTTTAAAATATGTGAAGTTGGTTGTAAGTATCACGACACTTATTAAGTTTATACATTTGACTACTTGGAATAAATTATTAATTATATTGATTGTAGCAAATATCTTATTTGCTTTATACTATTCGTAAATTTTATCATTATTTTGCATATCGAAAAGCATCAATTGGAATTAATTCAATTTGATATGTTGGGCTCTCTAGATTAAAGTATGTATAAAACAAAACTTATGATAGGCTTTCCTTCTCAAGGATATGAATTTCCTTTAAGAATTTCTTTAATTATTATAAATTATTACTATATAGAGAGGTTAACAAGATGATTGGCTTAGAGAATCATTAAATCTATATTTATAAACAATAAATTTTTAATTTTGGGGATGGCATGATCTAATTATTCTCTAATATAATTCAATGTTTCTTAACTTATTTAGTCAATAATGGATTCTCCACTACATCACTCGAGCTTGAATCTTTTCAAATTGACCATTAATGTTTTTCTCTCCACTTTTATTATTATTTTAATTGTTATGGTATTTCTATTCTCAAAAAATGGTGGTTAATATATTCTGTGGTTTTTTAAAAAATATACTTACTTTTTTAATTTCTTTTTAGATTAAAAATTAAATTGGAACATAGTAATCTTGGTTTAAGCTGAGTCTTCCCATATATTCTATTTTTCGAGTCTGGTTTTATTATGCTAGTGATACTAAATCTTCAGTATTTCACACATTTACTTGCTTCTTTCACTTAAATTTTAACTAATTTATTGTTTATCATCACAAATCTCAGTAATTAATAGAGTTAATGTCCCTATAATTACGTGAAATATTCAGATTTTACTTCAAAATATTTCTAAAGTGCTTAATCTCACAATTCTTATTGCTTTATTGTTAATATATTCTCCTCTTTTTTAGATGGCGGCTTTATCAATTTATTTTATAAAAGTCAGTATATTAGGTATTTGTATATCTAGTTCAAACATTTTTAGTTTTTGATTTAATATTATTGTTACTAATTTAGAACTGAATAATTTTTTTTATATAATTTGAAATCGCTTTTTTAATTAAGCCTCTATATAAATATATATTTAGTTGTTAGAAAGTAATCATAATTATAAAACATATTTATTTGATTCATGTTATTTTAGTTCACACTTGTTGGAATTAAGTCCTGATAATTTCTTAAGACTTGTCATTTTGAGAGGCATTCCTGAACATCAATCACCACCTTTAAAGCTATTATCGCCATCTATACATTTGTCTCAGTCGCTGCTCTACCTCCCCATTTATCAATAATGAGTAAGAAAAAAGTTATTATACTTATTAATACAAATTATAGAGAGAGTAATACCATCAAGATGTTTTAAGTACATCATACAGATCCAATTTTACATCCGCAAGTGCCACATAGAGCAAACAGTGAATCGCCTTCAGATAAAAAGACAGCTTAGCTTGACTATTCAATGAAAACTCTAGCTAAAGGAGAGAAAGGCATTACTTAGAAGTATATCATGGAGCAGATAAAAAGGAGTACTCCTTCCATCGAAGAAAGCAGCTAAGTTAAGAAGTTAGACTATTTCTATCATATATTTTTAAGTATTTTAATTATATAAATTAATAAATTTGGGAAGTATCTTTAAATTAAATACAATAAATTACCTAGATTAACAAAGAGTAGAACTTCTCTGGATTCAAAAGCATTTGGATAAAAATTTGAAGATTTACAAATTAATAGATATAGTTATGCATAAAAAGCTTGATATTTTAGTTATATAAAATAAATAATCTTAAATTATGATATAGCAATTTTACCCTGCCTCTTTAACTCCAACCTAGAGCTCATATATTTAGGCACAATTCTACATTAATCTACATCATTAGTTCTCTCTTAATCTTCAAAAACTTATAAATCTCAACTTTTATTTTCATACTTATTCTTCACTAAATATTCTACAAATCAAAACCTTCCAATGTGAGAAAATTTTTCATTAATTTTTCTCGCTTTGGGAGGCCAAGAAATTCCTTTAAAATATAATCTAAATCTTAAATTCACTATATTAGATATAAAGATTACATTTAAAAGAATGTAAAAATTAGTGAAAAAGAAAATCAAATGCAAATCAATTAAATCATTTAAGTGTCTTAATTATCGAGTAAATTTATATGAACAATCTAATTATAGATACTTAATTTATTTTTATTCACATTCATTATTGTTACTTTGTAGATTCATTTGCTTATTATTATTATTGCTATTAGTATTCCATTTGTTCTATCAAAAATCTTTTCGTTGGACATTTCTCCTCAGTCTTAAAATCTTCTTTGCTTCTTTGTCATCAAAATCTTTACAAGCTCCTCCTCTACCTTCTGTGATTCCTCCATTGCTGTTCTCTCCACTTTATTATGACTCTCTTATCTATCTCTTTGTTGTCTACCTCCAAGGCATCTGCCATCTTCGTGTTATTCTCTGAGGCCATCTCTGCCGCCTCTACACCCTCCGCAGCCACCCCTGCATCCTCCTCTGTAGTTGCCATCGTCATCGTCTCTTCTCTCGCGCTTCTCTGGTACTCCATCTTCAATAACACCTCCATTCAGGAGATTTCCTCTCCCCCTTGACTTACTTACCAGCTGGAGGCTGGTCTCCACATTGGCCATCTCGGCATTTTTGTCAAACCAGTATTGAAGGGGAAGTGACGGGAAAATCTTTGAATGGGGGTCAGCCAGGGGTACCACTCGATTCTCCATGTTTTTATCTACGGAGATGGTTCTACGACTTAAAAATCTATGCAGGGGGCTGAGATAAGTAGATATCTTTATTTGGAGGGAACACCCTGTGGCATTCAAAACCCCAAAACCCCTTAGTGAGGTTTATAAGTGCTTTGATTTGTTGGGTATAGTTGGGGTCTTATTGGGGTTAGTAGAGAAATTAGGCCAATTTACAAAATGAGAAATAGAAATTAGCGAAATTTAGGGTCGATTTATGATGAGTAATATTTAGATTTACTGCTTAAGCTTAGGTATGGTACAAGGATTAATATAGACTAAGCCAAACCTGTACTAAATTATGCAGCAATAGCAAAGTTATTACGCAAGAGTGCCTCAACTGTTAGGTATCACTGCTTGCTAGCTGTTTAGCATTTTAATTCTGGTTGTTGAACGCATCCTGCAAGAAATAAAAGTTCTCTCAGGCTCATATTGACTTCCTCTGCGACTCTAAGACTTTGAAGTATTGGCCACACTTTCCATTAGACCAGCGAGCTGTCATGTTTCATCGCAGGTTTCCTGACATGCGTATCTCTCCTTAGACTATAGCAAATATTTATAGAAGAAATGGTATTACTTTCAAGACTGTCAACAGAGTGAAGAGAGTGATTGATTTTACAGTGCCATTTTATAGTAATAATATAAACTATATATATGATTAAATGCAGAGAGCTATTACTAAAAACATCAAGTTCATACACGCTGATGAAGCTATATTCACCTTCAACACCTTTATTAATAAGTCTTGGTATAAGAAGTATGATAATATAGAAGTCTATGATTAAAAAGTGAAGGTAGTCACCCATGCAATTTTAGCTGGTATAAGTAAAGATTCAGGACGAGAGAGTTATGTTATTCACCCTCGGTCTATTAAGCGAGAGCAGTATATAGAGTTCCTACACAAGCTCAGAGAGAAGTATAGTAACCAAGAGATCATCCTGTTTGTTGATAACCTCTCAGTTCATAAGACTAAAGAGTCTAAGAAAGCTTATGAAGAGCTAAACATAACTCCTGTATACAACGTTCCTTATAGCCCATAATTTAATGGAATTGAATTCTACTGGAGTTAAATCAAGACTCACTACAAGAAGCTGCTGCTGTATCATCTTATGCATGACTTGCCCATCGATACAGTAGACTTAATTCAAAGCAGCTGTCAGAGAGTGAGCGTAGATAAGACAACAGTCTGTGCGAGAGAGGGACGAATGAATGTTTATAAATAAGTTTTAGATTTAAATGAATGAATAAGTTCACATATTAAACTAACCCATAAAGGGGTTTGGCTTCTCTTTCTTCTCCTCTTCTTATGGCTTTCTTAGGCCCATATTTCTTCTCTTAGTGCCAGCTCCTGCATCTATGTTCATTTCATCTGGTTTTTAGACATTCTTTATAAAGCCTCTTGCTCACCTCATAAATTGCCTGCAACTTTCTTTCTCTGTGAACCTTTGCATGCTCTTTCATA
>ARYC01003698.1:0-51303 GCA_000711775.1 Oxytricha trifallax
GGAGCCAATTCTTATAATAAATATTTATTAGCGTCATATTGCTCACCACACTTTGAATAGCTAGAAAACTTCATTCATTTCTCTAACTTTAAAGTATCTAAGGATACAAATTTAGAAAAGGTGTTCAAGTAAAAAAATAAGATAATTTATTTTTGTTTTTTTAAAGTCAAAAATACTGAATGAAATCAATCAATCAAGTCATAACTTTTTAAAATGGGGGTAAACGGGATTCAAACTAAATTACATAATGTAGTTTTTAAGTCAACACCAGCATTTTCCCTTGATAATTATTCAGCTAAATCTAAACTTACCAGGAAACCTTCTTAGTAGCCAATATTTCTTAGGAGTCTCAGGTGGTTGATCTGAAACATTATCTCTGTATTCAATCTTCACTCTGGCTCTACTTACATGCAATATCCAGCTCGGGTTCTTAAAAACAAAACTATCTTGGTAAAATCAAAGTGTCAAAACTTTGTTTGATTTTCTCAATAATCTCTATATAATACTTAATTAAAGCTTACTTAAATCTCAAATTATCTCAAATTTTTAAGACCTTAAATCCACCCTCTATTTTGAGGAAATGAAAGGTTCATTCTGTTCCTATCACCTTCCCAATTCTTAAATAAGTTTCTGAGATATCTAAGTATACTCTTTTATAGCTTTGAAATCAAGGGATAAGCTTTAACGAAACCTATGATAGAATTAGGAGTGATTTTGAGAATCTCGATTTTACCCCTCAAATTCATATAAATTACACGACCAATCCGAATGAATTTAATTCCTAAGAAATGACGGTAAATTTGGAAAAGTTCCACTTAACCTCTGTCAATCATCACAGTTCTCTCATCACTTGATCTCAAGCATCTAAGCTTAAACTTTAAAGTACCTGAGAGTTGCTGGGAGGCTTGAGTAGGAGCAGGGATCGTTTAATTCTATTTTCTAACTGTCATTAAGATTTGGTTTGATTTCAGGCATTTTTATTTTATCAGTTAAAGTATTAAAGTTTAAATTTTAACCTACTCAAACAACTATGGAGATATAATTGTATATACTCTAAGGCTCTATATATAGTAAGCTCAGTTGTTGATTGATCTCACTTATTAATAGTAAGGAATGTAATGTAGGGAGATGGTTAGGGTTAGGTGGAAATTCTAAATGAAACTTTACTCTAACTTTTGTGATTGCATTGTATAAATATTAGTTTATATGATCTAATTATTACTTATAGCTTAGCTATAAGACTCTGTACTTTATCTAATATCATTACAGGTAACGTTGCCATACTTCCTTTAGAATGCAAACTGTGTCATAGGTGCATAAATATAATGAAGGGAACATAATAAGGTTGGGTAAAGCGAAGAAGATAACTCTTCAAAAAAGTAGTCGTTAGACTGCTGGAATTGTGTCCATTCTGGAATATGTGTCCAATTTGGAATAGGTGTCCAATTTGGAATTGGTGTCCATGTAGCAAACATCATTTCTAAATAATTAGTCTTAATCATAACTGAAAATACATCAGTCCTTTTTTATTTATCGTAGTCGCTCAAGCTTGCCAGATAGACTTTAGTACTACTAAGTTATAGGTCATTCAGAACTTAAATGCGAAGGCAATAAGAACATTGAATCGAAGCATCGTCAGGGATATCATAAAGTGAGAAGCCCTCTTTGCTAGTCTCTCTGGTCTCTTCCTTTTCTTCCTCAAACATACCAGTTTCTTTATCGTTCTCACCTGTGTGCTTTGAGAAGGTAGCTATAGAGTTAGTTAAGAGGAAGCAGCTCCTCTTTATATCAGGGTGTCTAATTGATTTAATCTTTAAGTGAGTTACATTAATAAGGAACAGGCAATAATCTATGTGAAGATATTGCAGTCTCCAACCCTGGAAAGCTGAAACTAGTTGAGGATGAATTTCCTTGACTGTTTAAAGGATTGAAATAAATTTTGAAGTTTTATCTAAGTGTAACAAACATCACTTTCACACTAACCAAAATTCGCTCTGAGTTTCCAGTTGGATTAGCAACTCCCATATTGATAATTTGAGTAAGTATGGAAGGAGAATTTTGTTAGAGCACACTTCATGTGACAAGCTGTTGAACTGGGATTTATTCATCTAGTAAACAAAGTATTCCTTCATCCCAAGGATGACTGTAACCTTACGCTCTCCATTTACAGTCTCAATGAACTCTTCCATATAGGTCTCATTTGAAAGGTTGTATTTACCCTTCTCAGACAAATCACTGTTCCTCATCAATAAATGGTAAAGCTGGATAAGATTCAAGAACTTCATGAGCTTCTTAATTTTGTCCTGGTCTCTACTTTTAAATCTCAGGAAAGAAACAACACTTGGCTATTAATCATCCTTGCAAGTGGTAAATCCTAGAAGTCAAAGTTGCCATTCTTGGTTTCATCCATTGGCTTAGACTCTGAGAAAACCAGGCAGCGGAGCATATCTGCTTACAGCTTTTTCATTTGGATTTGTAAATATAAAAATTATAATCTGGAATTTGAAATTAGTTTAAGTGGGGATTATAGATATTTCTACTGAATTGCCTACCTTGAAATAGCTGCAGTTATCTCTATACTTTATATTCAGAACAGGAATGCCTAGTAGTGTAACAACTGTAAATAAAGTAAGGAAGATTCCCTGAAATTCCCTACTCATCTTCTTATGACTGTAACAAAAATCACTCTGAGATTTATGACCCTGAGGCTCTGTATGAGAAAGATTATGAAGTTTTTTAAGAGGCCTATAGGATTAATGATACAAGTAATACAGATGCCCTAACTTAACTCAAACCATTAATCAAACAATTCCTTTGAACTAGGGTGCAACCCTAACCTAGAGATAGACTCCAGGTAGAGCTGCTTGAGTTTTTCGCAGTGAGAAGTTGTAATAATAAATCGTGCTGCTACTAGTCTCAAATAAGAGAAAAAGTAAGAGTAATAAAGCCAAGCTGACTTACCTCACCAGTTCACCTGGCAAAGCAACGCAACTTAACTGAACTACTGCCCCTTAAACTCTGACCTAACGTGTTTCAAACTTATACCTATAAAGAGTTAACAAAAATCTAAACCCAACTGAGGAAGGGTTTCAAAGTAAGGTTAGCTTAACTTGAATAAGCTTAAAGTAAAGTAGTACTGTAGTATTTTTTAAACAAGTAAACCAACTACAAACTGTGAAGCCAGTCTAACTTTCACTTTACTATTAGAATACTGCCTGAGCCGATTACGCTTGAGGCTTTTACACCTCTCTACAGTCAGGGTGAGTACCTAGGCCCGTTTGGTTAGTAAAAAGAGTCTTACTAAAGAACTACAAATTTGTAAGTAAAGAAATAGTTTAAACTGCAAAGTTTAGTTTAGTAAATACACTACAGTAAAGTAACTAGATTTTCAAGAGACCTGTGATAAAAGAAAATCAAAATAAAATCCCTGAACATCTTGTGTTCTACCAGTTTGAATATTCAAACGCTGGTCTCGGAAACGAGGTTAAATCGATTCATTTTTATAATGAATTTACAATTTGACTAGACCGAAGCGTGGCCCCTCTGGTAAAATTAAAAAGTAGCAATTTAAGGAGGAACAACCTAGTTAGGCTAGTCAATTTGTATGTTCCCCCAATCAAGCTGAAACTAATTGAAGCTGCGTGGACCAGCCGGCCAAACGATAAAGAACTTCATGCTTGGTACTCTCTGCACGGTAGTTAGTATTACAAGGGTCGTTATTCAAAGTAACCAATAGTGTTGGAACAATCCTAGCGCTGATATTAGTGGAGGCTTGATTAAAAATTAATCTCAAATCAAAATCAAAATCAACAACCAGCAATAAAATTAAAAGTAGTAATCAAAAATCAAAACCCAGAACCGTTTAATCATTATCAAAATCAATGGCTAAGTATTTAATTTAACTTTTTTTATAGGTAAATTTCTTTAAGATCGTACGATTCGAAAGAGCGCTATTAATGTAAACAAAAAATCAAAACGGCTTGATTAAACTTCTTTTTATCTTAACTTTTATTATAGGTATCTTAAAGCTAGTACTAGAGGCCTCTGTGAATCATTAACTAAAGTGTCAACTCTGAACAAACTTAATTCTTTTAACCCCTTTTATTTATAGATACCTTTGAGATCTCTGTAGCAGATAATTAAGTGGCCACTTAAAGTTTGAGACAACTCTGATAACGCTTGAAAACTAAAGCACCCTTTCTTTTTAAATCTTATTTTTATAGGTACTCTGAAAAATACTTTGACCAGTAAGATCTTTACCCTGTATAAGATAGTAGAGCTAGCTTGAGAATTTACAAAGCCACTAATAAAGTAAGTAAGAACCAAAAACGCTGCTAAAAATCTTAGAACTCTTGATAAAAATTACAGAGAGTGTAACAAACATCACTCATGCTTGAGTGAACTTTAAAAATGTAAGTCTTTTTAAGAGACCAGAACTCTGTTAATAGAACAGCCAATCACGCTAGTTAGACCCTGTAAAATTTGTTAGTAGGGTAAGTAGTAGTAAGGTACTTGCAATTTAAAAAAATCAAAATCTTTTTAGGTAGTCTAATTTTAGTATCTGTAAATGTAAATTAATGAGGGGTAAAAAGCAAAAAATTTGCAAACAATTATTAGAAAAGGACTAAAAGCTTTTAGAGTAACGATAATGAAATAAGCCATATAGAACCAAGTCATAGAGAAACTTATTTCAGGTATCAGTGGTTAGTGCTGATAGGATTTTTGTTTTGATTTTTACAAGTCTAGTTAACCTGAAACCCTGCCAAAATTTTGAGATCTCCAAATCAAGATCACTGTAAGTGTAACAAACATCACCGATGTCTCCTTAGTGATTTTCAGACTCAAGACTTAATTCTCTAACTGCCAAGGCCTTGGCTCAGTGGCCAACGATCACGTGTTTGTTTTAGTTAGGTGGCAAGAAGTTTTGAAGAGCAAGAGTAGTTTGATTAGTGCTTTTCATTAGAGTGATCTATAGATAGTAGTTTTAAAGAAAGCCCAATAGAGTGAAATAGACAGTAAAGGATTTTTCCTTGCTCGAATAGTAAGAGTCCAGTAGAACCTGGTCTTAGGTCAACTTACTTAGGGTCTTAGTGGTCAGTGTTGGTAGAGGGATTTTGTTGGGCTGAACTGTGAAGACTGGAAAAGCTGAAACGCTGCCCAAATTTTGAGATTAGCTGGCTGTGATCTATAGACGTAAGTTATGAACATAGAATACTAAAGATGGATAATTGATTTTTCACTCAGGTATGAAGAGGCCTGCAGATATAAGATATCATCACACTTACCTAGGGTACAGGTAGTCTGAGTTGATAAAGCCCTTTTCTCCGAAGTAGAATAAGAAGACAGGAGAACCTGAAATGCTGCCCAAATTTTGAGTTGGGCAAAACCGACATGAGTGTAACAAACATCACTCATTAAACCTTCGGGTTTTTTGAAGACTACCTGAGTTAAGGCTGCTCACTGGAGTTTAACTATAGGCTTGGGTTAATTAAGCGTATAGAATACATACTAGACGAGAGGTTCAAGAACTAAAACTGCGGCAGAGTGGGGTAGGCAGGAAGATAAGAATTGTTGACAGCAGTTAAAGAGCGCTGTCGATTAAAACTTTCGAAATTTAACAATAGACTAGACCTGGAGTTTCGCTTATTTATAGATAAATCGGCCAATCGCGTTGAGAATATCTCGATTTAAATTGAATTATTAAAAGATTAGAATTGGTCATAATTAAAAGGTAAGAAGGCAAATTTTGATGAAAATGAAACATGAATTATTCACTTCATAAAATGCTTTCTTAGGATAACATAGCTTATATTCTGTCAGATAATTTCTAAAGTCCTTTATTTACTTTTAGAGTTTAGAAAGGAAATTTTTGCAGATTTTCAATCTTACGAAGTTACTATCAACTTCGCCAATAACATGATAGCTTAATGCTGGAATATTAACAGTAATAATTTTATTATTAAGAATAAAAATATGTCAAGATAATCTACTCTAAATTTTCAAAGGAAAAGAAGTAATAATGATAGTATAGAGGAGTCCAAAGACAGCAGTTGACTATCAAAAAAATATTCATAGAACTCCATTATCAGCGATGAGTTCCTGGACTCCAATTCCCTATAAGATATCAAACCCAGCAAAGTGAAGGTGCAG
Source organism: Oxytricha trifallax (assembly GCA_000711775.1). Taxonomy (NCBI): domain Eukaryota; phylum Ciliophora; class Spirotrichea; order Sporadotrichida; family Oxytrichidae; genus Oxytricha; species Oxytricha trifallax. The sequence goes on from ARYC01003698.1 coordinate 6,151, forward strand.
GAGAAGACCATCACAAAGTGGACGCCAGTGGTCTTGGGCAAGCTCTTCCCTAATGTGATTTAGAAGTCCAAGTTCACCTACAGCATCGGCAAGGTAATCAATGCCGGCGAGGTGCCGCCTCATGTGTCAGAGTTGGCAGGTGGAGTCATTATCAAACTCCCCTCGGAATCAATCGCCGAATACCTTAAAAAGAATGTTGATGTTTGTTACATGCAAGAGGATGATGAGCTGTGTGGGTTCTTGGAGACTTATCTTTAGAGTATTAAAACTGGGAAGGCTGCGGCTTTCAATTAGAAAAAAGCAGGCAATGGAATTGGAACTGCAGGGCCTGACAACTAGCAGAGTATGGTAACTCTGAATCCCGATCTCGCAAAGAACTCTAAAGTCATGCAGAAAATACTTGAGAGTATTGGCAATAAAAAGAGGGCCAAGAATGCAGATAAAAACCCATTCTTAAAGAAGCGCGAGCAAGCTGGCCTGTAAGAAATTAGATGCTGTAAGCCTGTACTTTAATGATAACTTGAAGCCCAGGCAGATTGCAAAGAAGTTGAGGATAGGGGTAGACATGGTTTATAGGATAGTTGAGAAGTTCAAGCATGAGATTCAACACACGATTCATGAACCCAAGGCCCTGCAAAAAGTGGGTCGAAAAGGAGTTACTGATAACCCTCTCCTGCTTGATTCGATTCAAAGTTATTTGGAGATGAATGGAATCTACCAGGTCACTGGTTAGAAGCTGCACAACTATCTCAGAGAGCTATCTGAAAATAACCCTGAGGCCTCAGCTCTCAAAGTGCCTTGCGTAGCAACCTTAAACAAGGTTTTGAAAGAGAAATTCCATTTAAGATTTGGGAAGACCCAGGCTGCCAATACCAAGTATCGTGACCCCAGCTATAACGATAAAAGGCTGTGGATAAGTCGCCTGCTTTCGCAGTTCCTACTTGAAGATGCGGTGATCATTTCAGTGGATGAAAGCAACTTTAGGTCTGACTCGATGCACCCAAAGTAGTGGGCTTTCAATATAAATGATATGTATCGACAAAGCAAAAGTCAATCACGACTGTAACAAACATCACCTGCTGGCAACCCCATTCTGGTGGGCGATTCCAAACTTTTGTATGGCCAATAATTGCTTGGTAGGTTTTAGGATTATAGTGCCAATGACTAGGAAGTGATTGGCGACTCTGCTTTACCAAATTTTAGGACAACCCCTAGAAATATCCCCCCTGAGCCATCTAATCCTAAGTTGCAAAATTTTCCAATTTAAGCCTCAAAATCTCGAAAATCGCAAGTTGAAAGTGAGGCTTCAAAATCCTACAAATCTTAAGCATTTCAATATAATTCAATCAAAACTTTCATAGAAAAGCCTGGAACTTTTCAAGTCAAATTCAGCATAAGGGAGGTTAAGAATCTGAAAAATTAGAGGCCTCGATCTTGGGTAAGAGGACGCCTGCAAAATCAAAACCAGTCAAGAAATCCAGCAGCCTGGGTTCTTCAAGTATTGATTCGAAGAACGTAATTTTCTTGGTTTTATATAGTTTAGAAAAATTCGAGATTTTAGGCCAGGACCTCCTAATAATAAACTCCAGCTTATAAATCAAAAGCAACTCTGAAGAAAGATCTTTCCCCAATTCCTGAAGTGCCAGAGAGCCTGAACCAGTATTGAGCTTGACAAAATACTTTCAGAATTTCAGGATCGCAAGCTCGGTCAAGTCAGTGGTTTCGGAGGATCTGCCGGCGAAGAAATTGAGGAGTGGGTTCACTCCAGTCCTGGATCGAATTGCAAAGTTGAAGTTGTCAAGCTCGAGGAAGAAATCGGTGGACTTGGTGGGAGACAAACAAAAGGAGAATTTATCCTAAAAAGCTAAGGCTGTCCTAGAATGTGAGCAGCGCATCTATAGACCAACTCAGCGAGAGTCAAGGTAAGATTTGCTATTGATTGAAAATGGAAATATAGGCTTCAACCTGAAGGAAGAGAGCGAAAAGTATGAGCGTGATATACAGAGCATCCAAGACTACTTTGATGACAAACAGGAAGCCTCCAAGTTTAAAAGCATTGCAGAATACCAGAGTGAAATGAAGCAAAATCTAGGCAGCTATGGCATGAAGGTGAGGGAGCTTTCGATCTAGAAGAGCCCCAATAAGAGGCAGCAGTTCTCGATGTCATTTATAGCGGCCATATCTCAAGACCGAATCCTCTCAAGTCAAATCATAGAGGGCGCTTTCGACTCCTCCCTCTTCGAGAATTTCATCTATCACACCTTGCGAAGTGTGAAAACGGACAAAGATCTCAACTCTAAGTAGGTGATACTCTTGATGGATAACGCTGTCATTCATAACTATTCAGAGATGCTCGAGACAGCCAGGAAGTTCAAGGTGAATGTTCTATTCAATGACGAGTATTCGCCCTGGCTGAATCCTATAGAGTAGCTCTTCCGTTCGTCAAGAAGCAACTCAAAGTGGACACAGTAAACTCCAAGTAAGATAATCCCATCTAACATCTCTAGGCAGCAGCTCGTGAAGAGGGTCTCTGAAATCGTACAGAGCTTAAGTGCAGAAGACATTCAAGGCATGTGGGTGTTCAGTATAAAAAAGTGGCTGCACACTCTGCGCTATGGATTTGTCTGATGATGTTTGTTACAGAAGCAATTTGTGTTGCTGAGCCTATTAAAGGGAATCCCCCTTTATAAAAGAGTAATTTATAATACAAGGCTATAATGGTAATAATAATAATCAATCAATTGCTATCGCACTTTCCCACTTTGTATTTGAGGCAATCTTGACATAAGCTTATGAAAGCAAGCAACCCTTCCAACTGGATTCCGATCGTGCTTCTTTAGATGGAGGTCCACTCAATGCAGGATCTCTCTAATGTATTAGCATGCCAATCACCGCCCTTCCAATTTCAGCTTCTCAAACTGCGATGGATAATGCGAATGACCTTCATACATATGCCCATTACACTTATAAAGCTCCTGTCTAATTAAGCTATGCACTCTATACACTTGGCAATCATACACTGCAAAAAGAACTAATAAAGGGCAATTTATATAATATTTATTCATAATTATCAAACACACTACACTTCAAACGAAAAGGGTTTAGGGGTTTAGAATTACCAATCGAAGGGGGTTTTGGGGTTTTGAAATATGGTCCAGGGGTTTCTGGGTTATGAAAATGCGTTTTTATATAATTAAGGGGTTTTGATTAATTGGTCGAAAGGGTTTAATATTAAAAGCGTACACATATTATTTATTTATTTATTTTTATTTTCACTTTTTCCCATTTCATTTATATTTTAACAATAGTATACTCTGAAATGATCATAATCTTAATTCATTGCATTTTTGATTTCTTTATAACGATCTCCTCATTTTGATTATACTCGTTTAATATTAAAATTAATAAACTCAAATTTTACATAATATTAATTCTATAACATACAATGAAAATGAGTTTTTAGTTTATAAATGCCAAAGTGTAATTTATAAATATCTTCGTGCAAATTAAAGATTCATAACTATAAGAAGGCTATCAAAGTAAGATTATAAATTATGCTATAATTTAAAGACTTATGAAATTGTAGAAGAATATAATGATAATTTAACAATAAAATTAACCTAAAAGCCTTCGGTTTTCATTGATTTCAAAAATATATATGATTTCACTAAATTTATCAAGGTTATTGTCAATAATAGTTTATATGAAAAATAAAAAGTTTTCTATGATATATTGATCTAAGCTTTAAACAAATTGTATATAGATGATTGGAGTAGAGATTTCAATTTAAACTATGAATATTGTTAAAATAGATAAAAATAGGAAATTCAAGAAATAAAGATTAATCACTTATTTATTAGTAATACTAACTGCCACTAAATACAAGAGCATTAATAATAATTTGATTTAAATTAAAGTAATTAATTAATATAGAATAATCAATAATAAAAAGTGGTCAGGTGGTCAGGTAGTCTGGCCGGAGTTTTTGGTGGTCTACCGCAAATGTATTAAATATAATAATTTAATAAATACGGATGTGTAGGTTAAGCTAATACTGCGTTCACTCACTAGACATATCTCCTCTGTCTCTGACCACCAGCTGTGTGTTCTCATTCGGCTGCCTTCTTGGCTCCCTGATCGGTTTGAAATCTTGAGTAGAGGAACCGGGCTACCATTGGTGCTGTTAAAGGGAATGCCTCCTCCCCGCTTTGTGTCAGTATCTCGGATTGGCAGAGCAGACATCTCGACTTGAAAGCATTGGCATCTTCGGGGTCCATCTTACTAAACGGCAGTGTGTTTGATGTGATGAATATGAAACACCCCGTGTACCTGAAATCCACGCCGCCATACTTCTGCTCTATGGCCATCCCTTCACCCTCCATTAACCGTTTCATCCCGGCAATCCCTGATGATCCAAATACCTTCGGGAGATTATGCTCGTTCATGATGAGTATTTGTGGCTCACCGGCCTTGTCTTGTTTCATTGGGACGTGAAAATGCGAATTTGACTGTACATATTGTTCGCACACGAATATCTCCTCCAGAATGCGAGTGATTTTTGTCTTCCCGGTATTGGTTGGCCCGTATATCTAGATGCTGTGAATCTTACTGTTCTTGCACTTGATTAGGAGTTCATACAGGGCATCGAGAATGTGGATGTAGCCGAGTGCTTGTAGATCGGCATCCTTTGGAGTACTGGAGTCATCACCGTTTTTCTTAAGATCGGCAATGTATTCTTGTAGAGATGTAATGATTGGTACCCTCTCCCTAATGGCGACACCGGACTTCTGGATCACTTGATGAGCGTAGTTCATTGAGCTGTATGCCTTGGCAATGGCCACTAGCTGGGTCACATCGCCTGAATTCTTGCGAATGAACTCCTCCTTTGATTGTGCTCCCCCTGAAAGCCTCTCGAGCATGTAGTCATTGGTAGCATCGACAGCGCCTCTAGAACCGCGCTCCTGCATTTATGATTCCTTCATCTTCTTAGCATTCTCTTTTGCGATAAACTGCTCGTAATGGTGAGAGGGTCCGTGTATTAGCTTTAGTCCATCCACTGCTGATGCGAACTTCTCATATGAATGATGTCCGAGAAGCTTTGCGGTTAGTTCCAGCTGTGTCATAAATGCCTTGCCTTTGCGCTTCTTTTCTGTGAAGTATTACTTGTTAGCTCCGATGGAGTCTGTTTTGAAGCGAATGCAGAGGTAGAACATCTAATTGGAACGATCAGTGTAGACCTCGATGTGACTGAAACCCGGAATTTGACTCGTCATTAACCTTTGGCACTACTTCCAGAGGTCCTCGCTACCCTCGCTTTGAATCTGTAGGAAGAATTAGTGACGGTTGTGAGATATTATTATAAGATTACTTACTGAGTCTCCGCGCAGTAATAAGGTCACGATGGGCTCTCAGTCATTCAAACATCCGTCGTAGTGGTCTCCGGTGTGCTGGTTCCATTGTAGTTCTACACATCCGTAATCATTAAATTAATAATATATAATACATTTGCGGTAGACCACCACAAAACTCCGGCCAGACCACCTGACCACCTGACCACTTTTTATTATTGATTATTCTATATTAATTAATTAAATTTTAAATCTAAATCAAAATATGATTAATGCCTCTTGTATTTAGTGGCAGTTAGTATTACTAATAAATAAGTGATTAATCTTTATTTCTTGAATTTCCTATTTTTATCTATTTTAACAATATTAAGGAATTCTTCCAAATTATGATAAACTGGATGGTATAATTGAAAATTATAATCAAAATACTCAAAAGCAATTTAAAAATCTATTAAATCATTTAATTTTAAAAGAATTTAAATTTTAATATTAATTTAAATTGTTATAAGAATTATAGCATTTTTAAATGATATATTTTTTCAATTGTGTTTTTGGTGAAGAAGTTAAAATAGATTTATTAAATTGAAATGTAATTTCTTAAAATACAGAGCAGAATTTTCAAGATGAAACTAATATTTAAAATAAATATGTTTAGAATATTTTAGCCAATGAGATTATATTCTAATGATCAGTAATTTTCAAGTTTGTTTACTTAGCAGACTATTTTTTAAATGTTGTTAAAATACAGCTTATCGATTGTTATTTTGTCAATTAATTAAACAATCAATTGGCAACTTCAAAAAAAGTTGAAGTTTTAATTAATCATAACCAAAGCTCAAATCTTAATTAACCAAAATAAAAATAAACCCTTATTCCTTAGAAAATCCTCACAAATTAAATATAAATTAGAACTATAACTATGTTATCAAACCTCAAAGAATTAGATTTGACAGTAGAAAATGAAGTATATTATTTAGATCTGAATAAAGAGTTACGAAAGACATTTAAAAATGAATTTTTGCTAAATTTAATTTTGAAATTTTAAGCAAAGTTAGATTTAGTTATATAGCATGGTTTTTATTCCTCTAATTTTATAGTATGTATAAATGTACTTAAATTAGAAATATGTTCACCAATAGAAATCAACATGAGTTAGTTATAAAGTGAAAGTGACTTTTATTTCAAAATAATAGAAGCAAATTATTAAAATACTAACTATAGTATAATATAAAGTAATGTTGAGAGTAATGCTAAACTATAAATGGTCATTCGAAATAATATAAACAAAAAACATTAAAGTTCAAAAATTAAAATGAAAGATGAGCATACTCAAATAATTGTCCAAAATTTTAAGAAAATTAAATGCTAAATTATCCTATTAATGTGAATTATTATTGTTAAACAAATAAGTGAATTCTATTATCAATTTTAGAATTTGTATTATTCTTTAATTTTTATTAATTAACAATTTATTTTCAAAATGAAATCAGTCTCTCTCGCTCCTTTTTTTAAAAACCAAATTTAAATTATAAATGAATTCTCAAAATGAGAATCGAATTAATGAAGGCATGGTATTTCTTATAATTACTTTTATATTTGTTTTTTGTTTTTTTTAATTTAAGATTTCTAAATTAATAATTCAATTAGTAATTTTATAATTCCTCAAAGCCGTTTTTCTATTCCAAAAAATTCAAAGTTGAGTTTGAATAAAAGAAATCAAACTATTTAAGTAAACTATAGAAAATGTTCATTTTTTTGCCTATTATATATAGATAGATAATAATTAAAGGTCCGTAATATGTATATTTTAATATATTTCTATAAAAGTTAAAATCCATTTATGCGGATATATTTTATAAAAATTGATTCAAAGAATTTGCTAAAAAATAATTTAGGCAATATAATTTTATATAGAAAAAATGAAAAATATAAATTGTAAGCATGATATTGACATCAAAATGTCTTTTATACAGTTTATTTAAGTTGATAAATTTTATCATTTATTTAGATTAATTCAAAAATTAAAGTGTGAAATATTTAATTTATAAAATTTATACAATAATGTTTATGCACTCCTTTATTTCAAATTTTCTATCTTTTTAAATATTAAGTATTTAATCTAAAGTGCTTTAAAAAATTAATATACTAGTACTTTTATCTAATTATTAAACTGAATTAAACAAATTATGTATAAATATAAATTAGTAGTTTCATGTTAAAATATTATTCGAATATAATTTTTTCCAAATATTACCTTACAATACTAGAAATATAAGACAAAAGGAGATAAATAATTGTTAAATATATAATTTTCAAATTATGATAAAAAGTTTATAAAAGAGAAAATAATTTATTATTACCGTATTATAATTACATAAAAACTAAATCTAACAAGTATCCATATCAATCTTAAAATACAAAATATTTAATTAAAAGATTCGCATTATCTTCACATTTAAAATTACTGAATTTGTAATTAAAATTATTTAAATTAAAATAATCATAAAATTAAAAATATATATTCAGTTTATGTATTAATATTTTTTATTTCATGGGCCAGATTATATATAATAAATATATAAAAAATGAAAAAATAATTAAAACTTAGTTTCTTCAATATAGTGAAGAAAGAAAAATAAAAAAAAGTAAATCTATATTAATTATAATGCCATAAACCTTTAGGAATATTATATTTATTAGTGATAAGTGGTGGTATTGTTAAAGGAATTTTAAAATAAAATTAAAATAAAAAATAAATCTTTGAGTTAATGTATTCATGTAAAATTTAAATAGTGTAAAGTTGTATATTTTTCTATTCAGCTTACATTATTAACTTCCTTAAAGTATGATTTGAATTTTTCGAAGTTATTGAATTTTATAATGACTTACTTAATGCTAATTTATAAAAAATTAATTGTCCTTTTAAGTGGCAATTAATTTTAAATAGATTGCCTAATCAAAATATTCTTCAATATTTTTTAGGTATTATAAAGTTAAATACTAAGCTAGACATTATATTACACATGATAATTCGACTCTTTAGCATAAATTAGTAAAATATTTCAAAATTATGTAAATTTAAAGGTTTAAAAAGGAATCAAAAATTTACCTAACAAAAGAGAATATTATTATGAAAAAGGTTTATAGTTTATGAATGTAAGCTTTTGATTTTTAAGTATCTTCCAATGAATTAGTGCTTTATTAAGATAAGGAGGTTATCAAAATAAGACTATAAATTAAGCTATAAATTAATGTATTTTGGAGAGAAAATGATTTAGTCATAAATTTAAAGCAGTATCCTCCAATTTTTATTGATTTTAAAAAATTATTTGACTTTACAAATATTTTCATATTTTTAGTGAACTCTAGTGTTTATGAAAACTAAACAATTTACTATGATATATTAATTGAAGCTCTCATTAAATATTTAGTTAAAGATAAAAGCAAAATTTATAAAATCAATTTCGAATTGCATGGAGTACTTCTTTCATATGATAAATTAAATGGTATTTTAGAAAATTATAATAAAAATACTTATGAAAGTTTTGATATCATTTTAAATCAATTACTTTTAAGAAACTTCTGCTTTAAAAATGAGATTAAACTGTTTAATGAATTGCAACATTTTAATTAAATTTTATTTTCTAATTGCATATTTGGATAAGAAATCCAAAGACACATTTCCAATATCTTTAGACTACCATGATTTGAAGATGAATCAAATAGAATTATGGAACATATTTCAGGCTAAGAAGTAATATTTGAGTAATCAACTATTTTCAAGTTTCTCTATTAAGCAGATTACTTTTAAAATGCTAAGAAAGTTTAATTTATAGATAGTTATTTTGAAAATTAATTAGAAAATGTACTAATTTAATTTAAATGAGTTGAAGTTCTAGTAAATTGTAATGATTAGTCTGACTAATAAAATGCAAAAAACATCAAATCTTTAATTTCTAAAGGAATTTTATGAAATTACATAAAAATTAGTACTAATATTCTTTTAAATAGACTCTAGCAATTAGATATGACTGTAGAAACTAAAAAAAATTATAAAGAACTGAATCAGCAATTGCAAGCTACTTTTAAAAATAAATTTATACTAAACTTAATTTTGAAATTTTCTATAAGTATAGAAACAGTTATCAAGTATGGCTTTTACCCTTCAAATTTTATTGTATGTCTTAATTTACTTTAATTTTTAATAAATGCCCCTATATCAATTAATATGAAGTAATTAAGAAGTAGAAGTGACTACTTTTACAGATTAATATAGGCCAATTACAAAAGTAACAGTTATAAGATTTTGAAAAGTATTGAAGAGAGCAATGTTAAACTTTCGTTAATAATTTAAAATTGCAAAGATTAATTGCAATATGATATTATTATGAAAATACATTTTTATTGGAAAATGAATAGAAATTATCATTATACTCAACATTTAAATCATATCATACCAGTTAACAATACTTAAGAAGATCACTGAATTTATCTTAACTAAATAAATATCTTAATTACTAAATCATAATAATATGTTATTAAATTTTATTTTGAAAAATAGTATAGAGATTTTTATAAATAGGATGTAGTATGTTCATTGTAAAATAACAAAAACCTATTTTTTAAAAAAAACTTAAGTATTTATTTAATATTTTTTAAATTTATATAGATATAATATATTTAGAAAAATAACTAAAAAAGGAAATTAATTAACATTAATTCTAATTATTTTTTCCCCAAAACTAAAGTTTTCAAACTATAATCAAATTTATATTCAACAGTATATCAAAGTGTTAGTACAAGATTTTAGATAACTTAAGTGCTTAATAATAATACTAACATGATTTATAAGAAGTTAAAATTCTTTTAAATATGAAAATTTAAATCAAACTTTATCAAACATTTTACTAAATATTTAATGTATAAAGATATTTAAATTTAAACAGATATCATATGAAGCTAAATGATTGTATTAATTATAAAGTTTGTAAAATATTGAATTAATATTTACTACTATATATTTATATTTTTCAATAATAATAATATTTTGAGCTAATTAAGATATCATTAATTTTCATAACTCTTTATAAGTTATTCAAATATATAGTATTTAAGAGATACTAAATTATAAAATTACATAGTTAAATAAAATTAAGAGATTCTTCAGAGTGTCTATAATTTATTAATCAGACTTTAGTAATAATTTCTGTAAGAATATAATTTAGAGCTTCAAATAGATTTATATTTTAATAAACTTAATTATTGAATATAAAATTAATTATTTTTAATAGATTGATATCTAAAAATAAATTCATTATTTAAAAAAATATTATAATAATTAATAAAAATAAATCATGTCAAATAAACAAAATCATAATTTAATACAATAAAATTTTAAAATAAAAGCTAATAAACTCAATTCACAATAAAAAAACCCTAAAAACCCTTTAAATCATTTATTATTTTCTTAGCTTAACTATTTATAGATATATTTTATTTAGTTGTAAAAGTTTTTAAAAATGTTTATTAAGGGGTTTTGGGGTTTAAAATGCAGAACGATTATATATTCATATCTTCGGACAAATTAATGTTTTGTATAAATAAGAAGGCTATCAAAAATTGACTAAAAAATAAGCTATTTTATAAAAAATTATATACATTCCAAATAATCTGAAGAAATCAGTTTAAATATATATGTAATAAAAAAGCCTCCTCTTTTAAATGATTTTAGAAATATATATGAATTTTCAAATTATATAACAATATTTTTAAATACCAATAACATTTTTGATTAACAGATTTTTTACTATGACATGTTAATTAAAGCCCTTAATAAATTGCATATGCACTAAAAAGATTGAACTCTATATATAAATTATGAATTATAAGGACAAAATGAATTCATTTAATTTAAAAAATTAAATGGAATTATAGCAAATTATAATAAGATAAATGACCTTAATTTTAAGATTAAGTTAAAGCAATTGCATTTATGCGATTACTTATTCTATAGCATTATAAAATTACGTGAAGAATTAGTAGATTTTAGAGATATATTTTTTATCAATTGTGTTTTTGGATAAATCGAGGATTTAGATCAAAACATATAAAGCAATTAAATTATGATTAATAAAAATAATGATGATATTCTCAAGGCGAACACATTGTCATTCAATAATTCAATCATTTTTAAATGCGATTAATTTGTTTATAATTTAAAAAATATTTATAAGATTTGGCTGTACTTTCTTTTGGAGACACAATAATTTTTTGTATAAATAATCAACTTTTTCATTATTAATTTAGAATTGTTATTTGACTTTCTTTTTAAGTAAAATTGACTGTTTATATTATAAAATTTTTTCAGAGATAATATTACTAAATTTAATTACTTATATATTTTTATTTTGATAAATTTTTTTTAATTAACAAAATTTAATATTCTGACCCATAAACAATCACAATCTAAGAGATTTAGCTTTAAAATAGTTATGTTTCAGATTGTTTTGAGGAGTTTTTAATTTCAATAAAATAAGTAGAAGTGCTTAAAAGTTTTGGTAAATACTAAAACTGTCAGGAGTTGTTTGATGAAGTTTAGAATTTATATAAATGTGGAATTTTGAGATCCTAAATTAAAGTCAGCACAATTAGAAAATTATCAAATTTAAGAAAATTAACTTTGGCAGTAGATGATAAATCTTATTTTAAAGATCTTTATTTTCAATTGCCATTTACTTTTAAAAATACTTTTACTCTTAATTTGATTTTGAAATTCAAGTCATGCCTATAATACATTATAGATTATGGATTATATCCTTCAAATTTCACTGTGAATATACAAGCATTAAAATTAAAAATAAAAGCAATCGAAGAACCAAATCTTATAAATTCAAATTAATCAAATAATATGAGTGACTTTTACTATAATATTATACAAAGAAATTATGGATGTTAAAAATATTAAATAATCAAAAGCAATCACGGGAGTAATACTAAACTATCACTACTGATTTAAAAAATTCTCTCTGAATAATAATAATAAAAGTGCCAAAACTTAAAATAGAAAGAATAGAAATTATGGTTGATAGTGAAAAATTATGGAAATTTAAAATGCAAAATTATAATTGAAATGTGATTTAAATTAATTTTATCGTAAATGTTTAAATTATTATTAGTTTTCAAACTAGTCATAAATATAAAAGTTTATTATTTGTTATATTTAAAATATAAGTAAAAACTTTATCTTAAGTTAAAATGATTGAACTTTTAATAAGTAAAAATGGTTAATATTTTTTATTTGCTTATTGTATAAAAATGGTTATACATTTTAAATTTGATTGATTTTCACCTCAATCTTAAATAATTTATATTATTTTAGATTTTGTAGATTTTTCTCAAATTAATCATAATTTATATTTAAATACAAGTACAAAATATCTTTTTAAAATCTTATTAAATATTAAAAAAATTATTAGAATATAAAGAATTTTAAATGTTTTTATTATTACTTAAATCATAATTCATTCTACTTTTCATCACTCTTTTTTTGCTTTCCTTGCTTCTTGACCTTTTATGAAGCAATTTATTTCAACTTAGCTTCTCTTTATATTTGTTTTCGCTTAAGATTCGCAAACTTAGTCAATGTTATTTTCACACTGTAATGATATTTGCTATTAGTTTAATTGTCAGAAAGTAATTAATAATCTAATGCTTATGTTTTTAAATAGATCTTATCTGTATTCTATTTATCAATTTGCATTTTAAATTAGTATTCCTCCATTTCATCAATATCCATAGCTTCGAATTGATCTCTTTCAAAAGTGAACATAAATTCATCTTCAAGATTTTATGAGTCACATTGAGCTTTCTTAATTATGATTTTGCACTTTTCTGGCCAGTTTTTGAATCCTTAAATAATCTGTTGATAGCTCAGTTTGAAGCCTTTGACATTAAAATACAATTTAGGTACATTGGCTAGTTGCTATAGCTGTTAGTAAATTAAGGGAAAAATTTGCTTTGTTTTGCATTTATCAATTTAAGCTTAAGTGAGATTGGGAAATTTTTCAATTTATTTTCCTCCAAGTTTAAATTATCTACTATGATCAGATTGAGTCTCTTTGACTTCAAGACACTCTATGTTGAAATATTTTTCATAAATTGAAGTTAAAGTACAATTTAAAGTTGAAACTTTCTTTATGTTAGGGAACATTAATTTATCAGCTTTTAAATCTGATCTATTTTTAAGTTATAAGATTTCAACATTTTCAAATTAAAATTAAAAGTTACAAAATCTAACTTCAGATTTATTTAATTCTAGCTCCTTACAGTCAAATAGTCTGAGCAAAAAGAGGCTTTTTATATTTGCCATTTTTTCAAAATTAGTCATTATAATTTTCTTGAGCTTGAAAGCTGTTATTTGTTATTTAAAGTTGTTGTTTGTTAAAGTTTACAAAACCCTTTGAACCATTCTAATTTACTCTTTATTTTCATATTTTTAGGGATCAAAATCTTCTATAGTTTTCTCCCTGATTAAATTTAAGCATATTCTTATAACTCTATCAGAATTTACTATATATTGAGGCGATGTTTATTCACTTTAGATCTCTAAGTTTTAATCTTAAATTTATCCTTTTTTTGTTTTTAACTATTTTTTCAAAACTGCTTTACTTTTGACTATTTGATTGGAATTTCCAAAAATTTCATCCTCAAAACCTTTTCCAGTAATTTACTTTTAAATTCTTTCCAAAATTTAATAAACTTATTCTATTCTCGACTATGGAGCAACCATTAACTATATTTCTTTCACATACTTAAGTAATTTTTCAGATTTTTTCAAGAATTTAATGGTATTTTGTTCATCAACTTGAATGCTATAGCTGATGTTTTTGTAAATTAAAGAAATTTTATTCTCTATAAATTCCTTACTAGATTGATTTAATTAAATCAAAGATCCTGATTTTTCAATGCCCAAATAAGACAGAATTGTCAAAGTTGGGTAAATATGAAGTTTCTTTTACATTATTTTATTAATATTAATAAATTCAAAGTGTTAATTAGTTTTAATTGCCCAGTAATTTGAATATTTGAAAAATTATAAATAATTAAATTGTTCTTTCTACTATTTAATATTTAAATTAAAGTTATTCTATTTTTCTTGCCTATTGATTTTTAGCTATAAACTAACATTTTTCTATTTAACATTTACAAATTGTATATAAAATGATCTTGAAAAAAAAACTATAATTCTAATTATTGAAATTAGATAATATAATAAACACAATAAATTTATTAAAAAGCAATTTTATTTATAATAAATTATTTAAAATGATAAATAAGTCAAAGTTTGAAGGTACCTGCTATACAATATACTAAAAGGATTTTTTTAAAAGAAATTATAAAAGATATCATTACTTGAAAAATTGAAAAATAAGTGTAAAAAAGTATTTTTAAATAGTTAAAAAATTTTTTTTGTATTTTTCAAAACAATAAGAGATAATATAATAATTAATAATATTTTTAAAGTAGTATTTTTCAAAATCTAAGATTTAATTATTTAATTAAATATATTAATTAAAACATAAAATAAAAATTAGAGTGAACTAGTAAATTGAATATTTGTAAGAAACAGTTATAAATAATTATTCCAAGATTTTTTTCAATATAAATGGTTGATAGTTATTTAAAAAATTTATTAATAATATTTAAAATTATTTATTTGAGTGCTTAACTCATACCACTAAAAATTTGTAGTGAAAAAAGTTATTCAAGATAAATAATAGCCTATCAGGCTGAATGATCAATCAAAACCCAACAGATAATATATAATTTCAATGTATTTTATGATTTTTGTTTTAAGATTTATTTCTAAAATTATTAAGTTAATATTTTTATTGTTAAACCTTAAAAATGAATTTAAATTTAGGACAAATAAACCAAAGTTCTCTCATAAATAAAAATGGAAAAATATTTGGGATTTAAATGTAGACTTTTAATTTATTTATATCTTTCAATAAATAGTCGATTCACAAATATAAGATGTTTATCAAAATAAGATTACAAAATAAGCTATAACTTAAAAAATTTTATGGTTTCTAAACAACATTAAAATAGTCTATAAATTTATTTAAAAATGAAGCCTCCAGTATTTATTGAATTTAATAATATATTCAAATTTGTTGACTTCGTAACTTTAATGATAGACCCATAGGCTTTTAAAGAATAAGAAATTTTCTATGATTTATTAATTGAAGCATTAAATAAATTACAAATTCAAGAAAAATTTAGAACATTTGGTGTAAATTATTTAATTGTAGGAATTTAAGAAATTTACGAATATAAAGGAATAATTGATTGTTATGATGAAAATTAATAAAAAATTATACTAAGATTGAATCATTTATGCATTAAAGATTTTGAATTTTTTCATGTTATCTTGCTAGATGAATTAAAATATTTTAGAGAAATTAGCTTTTATGAATGCATTTTAGGAATAAAGGAATTTTCAAATTTGGAGAATAATATATTATAAAACAATGCAGGTTTACAAACAATAATAAATTAGAATGAAATTTTGAATCCGATTTACTCTACTAAATTAAACCTCATTTATTGCATAATTTGTAAATGCCAAAATTTTGAATTATAATTTCAAAATCTTGAAACTATCATCCTTTCTGATTGTTTTTTCTCAGACTATTTTGATGAGTTTATAACATCTTATAAGAATATAAAAGTTCTATAAAATTATAATCTATATGCTTCAAAAGAACTATACGATGCTTCAACATAATTATTATTACAAAAGAATAAGTGATATGCAGAAAATTAAATTAAATATAATTATTTTTAAATAATGATAGTTAATAACAATAAATATGATATTTTTTAAATACATGGATATTGTGTTTTTATTTATGATTAATTAAATTAAAATAATTGTCTTCATAAAAAGCCATAATTATTCTATTAATTCAACTTAATTTTAAGATTTATATATTTACATAACATTTTTAAACCTCATTAAAATCTAATTACAAAATATAAATAATTAACTTTTAATTTAATATTCATAATAAATGACATTTGATAAATAATCAATAAAAGAATTTTAAATAATTAAATCAATGTAAGCTCATTGATTAAATTGACAAACCTCTAGAAATTAAATTTGACAGTGAATAATTAAAAATACTTTGAGGATTTAAATTAAGAATTTAAATCTAAATTAAAAAATAAATTAGACATTCTTTTAATTTTAAGATTTCGTATTAATTTAAGTAGTATTATTAGTGTTGGCTTTTATCCCTCTAATTTAAATGTAGAAATAATATCAATTATATTAGAAATTAATGGAACAAATATAGATAAGATGAATAGCTTTGAAAATAAGAGATAATTCTTCTATAAATTAATTCAGCAAAATTATAACAGCGAATAACATTTAATTTTATATAAAGCATATGTGAATACTAAACTCTCTTTAATTATATAATAAAAGATAACCTAAAATTAATAAAATGTGTAATTCAAACTAATAATAAAAGATTTTTAATAATTAAAATGCGAAATTATAATTAAAATATGAAAATCATTTTAATTCTTAGTAATTAAATAACTTAATAAAATATTATTTTTAAAATTATGTTGAGAATTAAATTATTTCATGATTATAGATTATAAATTTTTATTTATTTTATAAGCACAATTTTACAATATAAACTGCAATATTAACAATCAGTGTTTAACAAATAATTATACTGAAATTTAAATTATTAATTTAATTTATTTTTTCTAGCTTTCTAAAATCTTGAACATCTCATTTAATTGCAACAAAATTTTTTAACTAGTATATAATGATTTTGTAAAAAAAGTACAACGAATAATTACGAATCCAACAATCGTTAAAACAAAAATTTAACTCTTCTCTTTTTTACTTAATTTGGTATAAGTGATTTTAGTTTCAAAATTTGTTTTCCTAATAATTATGAGATAAGTTAGTAATTGTAGTTAATACTAATAAAATCTTCAATAAAAAGTAAGGGGGGGGGAAAGTTTCCTGCACCGGTTTATTATAAAAAAAGTTTTTAGGTTAGTTTCCTGCACTAAATTTTTTTTCATTTTTAGAATTGTATTTTTATCACATTATCAACCAAATTTTTTACTAATTTTTTTATATATTATTACTTAATCTATTCTTCAATTAATCAATATCTTTATTAACATGGAATCTAATCACCATCCAAGCAAGGATAAAATTTATCCACTAAATAGATTCCATCTGATATTAGTAGACTTCTGTATCTCAACCATAATATTGTTCTCTCTGTACTAATGAAATTCCAAATATTTTATCCAATTGTTGTTAAAATTATAATTATTTCTTTCAATGATATATAATATTAGATAATGTATAATACTATATTTTCAAGAAGTTCGCACAAGATATAAAAAATAACTTAAAATTTATAGGTTGTAAAAAAAATTTTATTGTTAAATTTATGAAATTTTACAAATAAAAAAAGTGCAGGAAACTATCACGAGTGCAGGAAACTTTCCCCCCAAAAGTAATTTTAAGACTCCAAAAATGAAACTATTAAACATCTCTCACCTCTATAATAGCTTATTTTGACTTTTATATTTCAATTATTGAATTGTATTAAAAGTAGTTGTGCTGCTGAAGTATTTATATTATGTTCGTAAATCTCTATATAATATATTAAACCCATTTAATTAAGTTTTCTTTATAATAATTGATTCTATAATATATTAATCATAGAGTTTTGTTAAAAAAATAATTATAAAAATTTATAATTTAAAGTATAATTAATTATTTTAGAATTTACTTACCAAATATGATATTTTAGCATTCTTCTCAAAATTATTATTGAAAAGGATTAAAAAAATATTAATTATTTGAAATTAAATAAATTGAAATAAAAATAGCTAGATGTTATTTTAATAGAAAAATATATAATACTAATATAATAAAGTTAAGCTATATCCAAAGCTGATTGATTTCTTTCTAAAATAAGAAGAAGATTATATAATTTAAAAAAAATAAAGTAATATATAATTATTTAGATAATAACTTTATAATAAAACATGCTTTGTAAACAAAATATTGAACTAAAGTTAATGAAAATATAAATTCTCTTCATTTTTATTGCACATTTACTTATTTTAACTCTTAGCCTATTGTTTCAGTTCTGTTTCCACTTATTTTTGTTTTCATAAGTAATCTACAAACATAGTTACAGTTATTTTAACTTTGAAACTATAGCTACTTATCAAGTAATCTTTGTAATCTGAAAGGAGTTAATATCCCTTTTAATTTGTGTTTATATAAATTTAATCTGTGTATTACTAATCATTTTGCATTTTACGTTAATATTCCTCCATTTCATTGATATTAATGGTATCATAATGATTTCTTTCAAAAATGAAAATACATTCATCTTCAAGATTTTAAGTGTCGCATAAAGCTTTTTTAAAAATAATTTTGCATTTCTCTGGCCAATCACAAAATTTTTGAAGAATTTATTGATAGCTTAGTTTGAAAGTTTTTTAATTAAAATGCAATTTAGGTACAATGGCAAGTTGTTATAGCTGTTAAAATATTAATGAAAATATTTACTTTGATTTGCTTTTATAAATGCTAATTGAAGTAAGATGTGGAAATTTTTAGATTTATTTTCCGACAAATTTTAATTATCTATAAAAATCAGGTTCAGTCTCTGTGATTTCAAGACTCTCTATGTTGGAATATTTTTCATAAATTGAAGTCAAAGTGCTATTTAAAGTTGAAACTTTTTTAATGTTAGGGAACATTAATTTACCAGTATTTAAGTCTGATCCATTTTTAAGTGAAAGGGTTTCAACATTGACAAATTTAAATTTAGGGTTATAAAATCGAAACTAAGAATTATTAAATTCAAGCTCTTTACAATCAAATAGTCTGAGCAAAGAAAGACAATTTATTTTTTCTTTTATTTAAAAATCAGTTAAAATAACTTTATGGAGTTTGAAAGCAGTCAGTTGTTCTTAAAAATTGTTGTTTGTTAATACTTAAAATATCCTTAAAACGATTTCATTTAATTATATGCCTTTAAGAATATTATAATCAAAATCCTTTATTGAATTATCTCTCATAAAATTTAAGCATATTCTTATAATCCTATCAGAATTTACTATGTATTGAGGGGATATTTATTCATTTTACTACTCTAAGTTCTGATTTTTAATTTATCCTTTTTTAGCCTTTGATTATTATTTTAAGAGCATTTTATATTTAAAAAGTAGATCTCAAACTCCAAAAACTTCATCTTCAAAGCCTTTTCCAGTAATCTATATTTGAATAATCTCCAAAATTTGATAAATAGAGTGGTAATATGATAGTGGATCGATTATCAACTAAATATACTTAACAAATTTTAGTAATCTTTCAGCTTTTTGTTAGAATTTATCTGCAATATTATCACTAATATAAATTTTATAGCTGATGTTTTTGTAAACTAAGGAAATTTTATTTTCAATAAATTCCTTGCTAGATTAATTCAATTGAATCAAAGATCCTGATTTCTCAATTCCCAAATAAGATAGGATTGTTAGAGTTGGGTAAATGTTAAGCTACTTTTACATTATTAAAAATAAAATTATAAATATAAAATTTTAATCTTTAGTTTTTGTAAGTTTTTGTTTCCATTTATTTAAATATTCATGATACTACCAAATTAAATAATTTGTTAGAAATAATTAGCAACTAATTAGTTTTATTTTGAAAAATTTAAACTATAATAAAAAGGTGTTTTCTTTTCTATTTAAAAATTATTAAAATTTAATGATTTAGGTTAATTTATTAATAGACATTTCTAACAAAATAATTCAATTTCTAATGAATTCATTTTCTCTGTAATGTTTGATAACTTATTATGTTTATAATTTACTCTAACAGAAGTCATGATACTTAAGATATTATATTTCATTTTTATTAAGAAAATTCTATATTGTTTAACATATATTTATCATAATATTATCTAATTTATTTGTAATTGGAAACAGAGATAGTATTTAAATGATAATTTTTATTACATATACCAATCCTTAATTAAAATAAGATTATAATTGAAAATTTAAATTGCTCATTATTATCAATTGAAAATTATAGTGATTAAAAATAATGTAATAAATTGAGAAAAAAATTGAAAAATTAAATATAAAAATAATCACTCCAAAATTGATTATTATTATTTAAATAAAAATTGAATATAACAGAAATACTTTA
This sequence comes from Oxytricha trifallax, assembly GCA_000711775.1. Taxonomy (NCBI): domain Eukaryota; phylum Ciliophora; class Spirotrichea; order Sporadotrichida; family Oxytrichidae; genus Oxytricha; species Oxytricha trifallax. The sequence goes on from ARYC01003698.1 coordinate 26,779, forward strand.
ACATATGAAAAACTATAACTGTATTACAATTATTACAAATAAATAGCTCATTATATTTTTTCCACTAAATTTTTAATTTTTTTGTAAAAGTTTCTTTTTCAAAAATAGTTCAAATCTAGCAAGTAGCAATTAATTCGTGAGATAAGGTGATTAATTATATAAAATGAATTTATTATTTATGTGGAAATGAATTTTATAAGAAAGTTGAGCTTTATAATAATGTTGAGTATTTCTCCTCTTGACAAGAAGCAGTTCTTGGAGTCGCTAAGTTGTTTTCAAAATCGATATTAAAGTAAGAACTTACTCATTCTATTGTTTATAGGTGGCCACTGACTTGAAGCCTGATCAGGCAGTAGCCTAGTGGGAGACAAGAGATCATTCGCAGGTGACAACAAAAGCGAGTCTTGGGTTCAAACCAGGAGCAAGTTGGCTCCGTAATTACATCCTCGTTGTCTTGGTCACTGATCAAATATACTATTATTTTAATAATGATTTAATTTTTTATGCAACTTACCTTTTTTTAAATCCCAGATTATATTGCAGCTGAAAGTTGTCCATTCATAATTCATTTCTCAAACGTTTTGTTTTTACTAAAAAAATAAGTTTTAATTGTACAATTAAATAAAATAAAAGCAAATATTCAATTTTGAAATTTATAATTGTTTATAATTAATTTTTATAATAATAAAATGAAAAAGAAACAACAAAAAAAGGGAAAAAATTAAAATTATATATAAAAATAAAAAAAGGTAAACTCAATTTAGTAATAGCCTGTTAGATTGAATTAATAATATAAAACCAAATAGTTCTTGTAAATTTAACTTTAAATAATTTAATTTATTGTATTATATCTTTTTTTAACTTCTAGGATTTTAAAAATTAAATAAATTAAAAAATAAATGATAAAAGTGAAAATCATTTATTTGTTGACATTATACTAATTATTTATATGGAGCAATAATAAATGTTTAAAAAATATTAGTTTCACCATTAGAAATGAGTCAGATACCAATTATCTTAAAAATTATTTATTTAAAATTTTAATAATTAACTAATTTTTTGCATTGTATTTTTGAATAATTATATCGATATTTGATTTTTTTTTACTATGTATATTAAATTCATCGATTAAGAGATAAGATCCTTAATTAACTTAAATTTTTTCCACAAAAATAGATATATTATATTTAAAATAATGAAAATCTGATTTACATATTTTAATTTAAAACTCATTAAATTTATTTGATAAATCGTTGGGGTTTTAAATGCAGATTAATTGTTTATACATTCCTTGGAATAAACTAAATATTTATTGATGTAAGAAGACTATCAAAATAAGATTATAAAATAAGCTATAATTTAAAGGACTTTACTGAAACATCTAAAACCGATATAGGTTTAAGAATAAGTATTAATAAAAAACCTCCTATTTTCATTGATTTTAAGCCAATTTATGATTTCACTTACTATATCACACTTGTAATAAATACGCAAAAATATAAAAAATAACCAGTTTACTATGATTTATTTATTGAAGCTATGAATAAATTAAACACTATTCAGAGAAATAAAAATTTATGAATAAATTATTAATTTGAAGGAGATTTCTAAAAATTTGATGAAAAAAATGGTATAATTGTGGATTATATTCGTCAAACTAAAATGATAAGGGAATTATATTTGATTTTAAATGTTATGTACAAATTGGAATTCCTATATATTTATTGTTAGTTTGTATAGTATTTGTTTAAGCAATTTTGTTAATTTAAAATTTAAAACATTTTTCCTATGGTTGGTTGAACAAGTTCTCCTAAACTTATTAAAATATAATAATTATTGTAAATATAGTTAAGGAGTTAACAACCCTATTCTATTTACATAGAAATATGATTTAAAATGGATTAATTTCAAAATAATAATTTTCAATAATTTCAATTTTAGTTTAAATTGATATGATTTTAACTATATTGAAGACTTTAAAGACAAATAAAAATTCACTTTAAATACTTTATCCTTAATTGATTTTAGATTTTAAAATTAAATTAAACTAAACAATGAATTGAAGTATTTTCAAGTATTAACCTTTGAAGATTCCACCATAGGACTTCAAAATATACAATAGTCATAAAGAACTGCAGATAATTAGATTATCGATTTTACAAATGCAGAAATAAAAAATTTCTTCCCTTAGTTAAAAGTAATAAAATTTTTTGACTCAGTAATTTGTAAATGCAAATACTTGAAGGACATATTTTAAAATATTGAAGATTTTTATTTAAGAAGCACATTTTTCTCTGAATATTTGATTGAGCTTCTACTTTCTGCTAAGAAACTTAAATCACTTTATGTTATTCAAATACTATCAAGATAAGATTTGTAATTAAATTCAGAAGATTAATAAATTTTATTGCTAAAATATTTTATATTTAGAAAGATATGATATGATACTAATAATAAGACCTGAAATAAATAATTAATTAATTGATCGATGAAGGACTCTTATACTATTTTATAAAATTGTTAACACAAGAATTTTACATTAAAATAATAAGGAATTATTGAAATCTTATTTTAAACTTGATAAAATTTCTTTTACAACTTTTATAGATAGAATTATGATTATAATTTAAGTTTAAATTTCTAAATTTAGTAAGATTTATTATGCTAATTAAAATTCAACATGCTTAACTGAAAAGATTTTAAAATTCAAAATCAATTTTGATTCAATTATACTTTCTTCAAAATCCTTATATAAATAATTTCAAATTGAAACAATTTTAAATTTAAAGAATCTCTAAAAATTGCATATTTCAATTGATTAAGAAAAATATTTTTAAGATTTGAATTAACAACTTAAAACTGCATTTAAAAAATAATTTAAACTATTTTTAATATTAAAATTCTACGTCAATTTGAATAGCATTATTAATTATGGATTTTATCCCTCTAATTTTGATGTTACAATTCAATCAATTAATTTGGAAGTTAATGGATCAGTATATATCAATAATAATAGTTTTAAAAATTCAAGAGATTTTATTGAAAATATATTAATTTAAAATTACTAAAGTGAATAATATTGTAGAAATACATTTGAATTTGGAAAATCAATTATGATTAGATTTTAATAAATAAAATCATGGAGGTTGTAGTTGGCAAATTAAACGATCTTGGGCCCACTCGGTAGAGAATTTAAAATTAGCTGGACTTTACTATTGGCGGTACTATTTTATTTCATCCCTGGACCGAGATGACTTGACTTTATTGTGAGGGTATAATTTAATGAATTTAGAGGAATAAGTTAAAGTCGAATTATCTCGGTCCAGGGATGAAATAAAAATAGTACCGCCAATAGTAAAGTCCAGCTAATTTTAAATTCTCTACTGAGTGGGCCCAAGATCGTTTAAATTTTCCAACTACAACCTCCATGATTTTATTTATTAAAATCTAATCATAATTAATTTTCCAAATTCAAATGTATTTCTACAATATTAAATTTTCTAATGTGATGATGACTCAAGAGATGCTAAACTTTTTATTTCAATTTAGAAAATTTTACATTCAAATATTCAAGATTAGAAAGCCTAAGAAGAGGAATTTTAATTAATAGTTTAAGATTATTTTGACATAGAATGCACAATTTATATTAAAATGTGAGTTTTAATTTTTTTATTATAATAAATTTAATTTTAATAAAAAATAATTGTTAAAGAATTAACAATTTATGTAAAATTTGCTTTTCTTAAACATTTTTAATCTTAAATTTAATGATATTTATTTTGAGATCTGGTTGTTAATAGATAATATATTTAATTAATTCAAGAAATATATTGAAAATTTTTTTTACTATTCGAATTTATTATACATTTATAATCTCATCATATTTTTAATTAATATTTTTAGCTTTTTATTGATAATTTTAAATTGTAAAAATTCGATTACTTATGAATCTAAAGTACTATTATACATCATAATTTTTATTCCTAATTATTAAATTAAAAGTTCGAGCCTATTAGGCTATTTATATTTTGTAAATTGAACATTCAAAAAATAAAGATTAATTTGGAACCTTCCATCCAAATTCTCCAGCAACCCTATCTTAAAATAAAATATCTAAATTTTTTTTATACAAATAAAACTATTTTAATAAGGATTAAAAAGTTTATATGATTTTAAGGAGACTATTAGAATGAAACATTGTCCCCATATCTATAGACTGTAAATAGTATTCTTTAAAATTTAATTTTTAATAAAAAAATTGAAACGCTAGAACACCCTTCTCCAAGATTAATAGAATTTATAATAATTAAAAAAGTGAATATAATATATTTAAAATTAACAAATGTAGTTTAATTAAAATCAAGCTAAATATAAAATAGTTATCAAGCCTTTGAAACTAAACCATTCTTGTAGATTAGTAGTATATTAATACTTTACTTTGAGAAAAATGTTCACTAAAATACGACGTTTATCAAAAAAAGATTTAGAATTATCCTACTATGTGAAGAATTTTTAAGAAATTGCAATTTGGAAAGGACACTTAACAATTAAAATAATTAATAAACCTAATTATTTCATTGATTTTGAAGTTTTCAAGCAAATTACACACATGATTACATTTTGTATAGATAAAGATGCCACACCAAAGTCCCTTGTTTATTATGACTATTTAATTGAAAATTTAAAGAGAATTAAATGCGGGAATTAAGATCAAAAGTTTTTTATAAATTTTTATATTGATGGGAACTGTGAATAAGATAAAGGGTTAAAATAAATAGAATTTGACGAGGATACTAAAATAAATTATTAAAATATTTCTCTCTAAACTGTATATTTATGTAAATTAGTCACTAATTTTGAATTAGAAATACCAAAAGCCTTGTATATTTCAAATAATATTGCAATAGATAAATTAATACCCCAAAACCTTTCGATTGAATCATTAAGATTATTAATGTTATTTATTAGGAATATGCATAAATTTAAATAATTAGAAACTTTAGTAACAATTTAATTGATATTGAAAATCAAAAATAAGAATGTAAACAAGAGATATTTGGGGTTAAATGCTGCTTAGGTAATTAACTTGTCACTATTGTAGAAAAATATAATCAAGCAGTCAAGTAAAACAATCAACAAAAGCTGGCAGAATTAAAATTTTAGCTAACTTTTTCTAATAAAAGTCAAAGTGTAAATACTAATGAAGTTCAAATTTATAATTCAGTAATATTTGACTCAAAGCTGTTCTCTGATTTAAATAATGTAAAAGTACTTTAATTTCACAATATTGTAGGAATACATTTGATTTGGAAAAATAAATAATAATTAAAATATCAATAATTTAAATACGTGGCAGTTAACTTTCTCCTAACCTAGACAATATGGTACTCGCTCGATAGAGAATTCAAAATTAGCTGGAGTTTATTATTGGCGGTACTCCTCTATCGCTTCCCTGGAGTGAGTTAACACGACTTTAATTCTACATCAAAATCAACTAAAAAAATTACTCAAAATTAAAGACGTGTTAACTCACTCCAGGGAAGCGATAGAGGAGTACCGCCAATAATAAACTCCAGCTAATTTTGAATTCTCTATCGAGCGAGTACCATATTGTCTAGGTTAGGAGAAAGTTAACTGCCACGTATTTAAATTATTGATATTTTAATTATAATTTATTTTCCCAAATTAAATTATTCCTACAATAGTTACTATACAGATTTATGTGACTAGTAAATTACAAAACTTAATTAAATTTCAAGTTTAACTAATTTAATTTATGAAGAAAAGCCTGCAAATATTTTTGAAGATTATGAATTTGTAACTTCTTTGTTTAATAAAGAAATTATAAGGAATTAGCTGTAAATTAATACATTGATTAGTCTACGAAAACTATAAGATCTTAAATTAACAATTGATACTCTTAAGTACTTTCAAGAAATTCATTAAATTGTGCAATCATAATTTAATCATTAATTTAATTTGAAAATGATACTTAAATTTAAAGTAAATCTTGATAATATTATAGAACATGGATTTTACAGATCAAATTTCAAAGTTAAAATTTAAGCTTTAGACCTGGTAATGACATTTAAGCAAAATTACGATATTAATTAAATATAAAGCGACTTTTATTCTGTAAATAAAATGATTCATGATAATTATTCTTCATATGAAGTGGAAATTTTAAAGAATTTGAGTGATTTCAATAAAACTGGAATAAAATTATCATTGGCATTTCGTAAATTGAATCAAATAGAGAATTGTGATAATTATGATCTATCATATGTTTACTCTCAGCAACAATTTATGTTGAAAGTTAAGAATTTCAAATAAATATAATGTTAGTTAACTATTAAATTTTGATAAATATTAAATTGATTGAATTAATGTTTAGTACAAATCGATTTCTTATTTAAATAACGTTAAAATTCAAATATATATTTTATTAAGTACCTATTTGTTTAATATTTTTTGATATTATTAACATTTAAATAAATTCAAAATTGATTGATTATAAATTTAAAAAATAATTTTTGAAACGTTCTTTTGAAGATATCATTATAAAAAGGGTTTATGAGAATGATTAAATCATATATTTATTTGTATTATTAATTGAACAATTCTATAAATTGGTTTTTAAAGTTAAAAAATGTTTGCAACATACTAAATATTAGTTCCTTTTATACTTTAGATTTTGATATCTGTTAAATAATTGAATCCAAATTGATCAATTTATTTTTGATATTTTATTATAAATAAAGATACTTTAAATTTTATTTTTTAATAAATTAATTGTATTTGAAACTTTTTCATCTTGCTAAATTGATATATCTAATTCGTAAATAATAAATAAAAAAAACCTTTCTTACATAGGTAATTATTAAACAAACTATGAAATTATGAGATTTTTTAATTTAATAAAAGGAATATCTTTTAATAAAATACTTTGATTCTATAAGTAAAAAGTCTAGAATCTATGAAATTAATGAGAAGTGTTATCTTTTTACGGTTTTTTATTATAAAGAAGTATATCACACTTCTAAATGAGATAAAGATATGGTAACTTACAAATCCATTAAGAACTAAATTTATTTACAAAAAAAAATTATAAACCAAACTTCAATTTAATTTATTTGGCTTTATTATTATTTTTTTAATTTGTAGAAGTTGAAGAATCCATTAATTAATTTAAAATTATATTGTATTTAAATGACAAGTTAATTAAATTTGATTTCATATTTAATAGAGTTTACTCTCGATTATAATATAATTAAGATTTAAAAATTACTAAAATAGTCCAAAATATAATATCTTATTAAAAGATGTTTATGTTTCAAGGCAAAATAAAATTTAATACTAATTAATTAATTAAGACTAAATATTTAAGAGATTTTTAAATAACTTAATTCAATAATTTTAAATTATAATTAATTTTCTAAAAATACAATAATGGAAAATAAATCATAAAAATAGTTAAGGATTATAAAATTAAAGAAGTCCATTCCAATTACTTAATAACCAATAAAATTAAATCAACAATTAAAAACCATAATCTTCTACAATAATATATTTCTTAAATTGCTTAAACCATTACCATTTATTATTTTTATTAGGAATTGAAAATATCTATAAAGTTATTTTTATTGTCATCATTTAATGTTTATTGTTTTGATAGGATAATGGTAATATAATTAATATTTGCTTATTTTAATTTTTTTTTATATGTTTAATTTTATTATCTATTAATTCATTTAATAGTTCTGTTTTTTTTTTAAAATTGAAAATCTCCAAATTTTATTATAATTTCTTTATTTTTATGATATTTGTGTAATAAATACAATTAGATAATGATAAGAATCCTTAATGTCAATCTTATTTTTGAATATTATAAAAATTCTTTCAATTATAAAAGTACAAATCAAATCAAATGAATATAAAATATAATTTTTAAATAATATTTCAAAAATTATTAGGTATATTAATTCATAAATATAAAAGATAAAATTTCTGAGTAAATCTAATTTTATTAATTAAAGGGTTTAGAATGTAAACTTGTAATTTATACATTTCTTTAAATAAATTTTAATTTTACGCATATAAGATGATTGTCAAAGCAAGATTATAAAATAAGCTATAAGTTAAAGGATTATATAGATGATCAAAACTTTAGTTTAAATATAAATATTGACAAGAAACCTCCAATATTTATGGATTTCAACCCAATATATGAATTCACCAATTATATTGCAATCATTTAAAACCCCATATTTACAGGATTTTTGTGATTTGATTTGTGGGTTAAGTTGGTTCTTAAGTTAAATAAACAAATTACAAAATTAAAATAAGCGTAATATAGAGACTTTTATTATGAGAAATATTTAGATTAACTCTGGTATATACGGGGGAGTCTAAGTCTGTGAAAAAATTTTCTAAATTCAAAATTGGTTCAAAATTATTTTCTTCAAAAAACTTAAAAATCCTAAGTTTGTGCAGGATCACTTTTTACCTTTTAGTGTTCTATTAGATAATCTTTACCCTCATAAAAAGCATCAATATTTATTAAAATTGATTTCTCATTTTCTAAATCAAACTCTTTCATGACATCTCCAAAATATGACACTAAAATTTGAATTAAAAATTCATTCTATTTTAATTACAAAAATTATTCTTTCTTTAGGACATATTTAATATTAGCAAATAATGAAAAATGTTTTCATAATATAATTTAATTAGTCAACTAAGAACGAAGATATGGAAATAAAACATCATTCTATTGCCTTAAATTAATGATATATAACATAAAATTAATATCGTCTACCCTTATTAGTATATTTTAAAAAAGACAATTAATCGAAAAATTGTTTTCATTAACTTATGTTAGATATTATTAATTTAAGGCAATAGAATGATGTTTTTATTTCCATATCTTCGTTCTTAGTTGACTAATTAAATTATATTATGAAAAAATTTTTCATTATTTGCTAATATTAAATATGTCCGAAAGAAAGAAATATTTTTGTAATTATAATAGTATGAATTTTTTAATTCAAATTTTAGTGTCATATTTTGGAGATGTCATGAAGGAGGTAGGATTTCGGAAATATTTTTGTACAGACTTAGAATTCCTCCCAATTATATAAGAAGACTAATATAGAGTAATACAAATTACTATTGAGTTATTTAGCTATATCAAAACTTTTATAAAAGAGAGCTCTACTGTTAGAAATAATTGCTTATTAATTTTTTAGCATTATAACTCATGTCCTTGAAAACATCCAGCAAGAAAATAAAAGTTCTCTCAGGCTCATATTGTCTACCTCTGCGACTCGAAGACTTTGAAGTATTGGGCACACTTTCCACTCGACTAGCGAGCTGTGATATTTCATCACAAATTACCTCGCATGCTCGTCTCTCGAAGAGTATAGTCAATATTTTAGAAAAAAATGGTATTACTCTCAAGACTATCAATAGAGTGATTGATTTTAAAGTGTCATTATTAAATGCAGAGATCTATTGATAATAAAATTAAGTTTAAAGGAAAATTAAAAAAAATAATTTAATTAAATTAAATTTATATTTTTGTAATTCACATAATTAAACTCTACTGCAAATAAATTATATCGCGGTATAGTCCCTATATGCGGAATAAAATTAATATAAATTAGATTAAAATTGAAATATTAATTAGTTTATTATTATCTCCTATAATTCACAATAAGCTGCTCTACTAGATCCTTAAGATGTAATTACTAATAAAATAATTATATTAGGAAGGGGTTTTGGGGTTTTTATTGTAAATTTAAATTTATTTAAATATTAGTTAATTTATTATGTTTTATTTATAGAATCTTTGAATAAAATAAGTAATGCTAAGATTAATAGAAAACTTAACTTAAGTTACGGTTTTAATGGAAACATGAAAAAATAAAATCAATTAAAAGGAATAATAGATAATTATACTGTTAAAATATAAATTAATTTAGTAAAGTGATGTAAAATAACATTAAATATTAGGAATTGTTGATTTTTGAAGAACAAATAATTTTTTTAAATCCAATACAACTTAAAACTCTAAAAATATATACGATTAATATAGTCTTTTTTAAATTAATTTTCATATATATGTGATAAATTTAGCAAAAAAATTAATTTTATAGAATTTTAAATTGGAATGAAATTAAAATGTCTAGCCGATATGGTCATTCACTCTTATTAAAAAATCAAATGAGGCATTTAATTAATTATAATAATAAAGTGAATTCTAGGTGAAAAAGATAAGTTTTATTTTCTAAATAAATAAATGGAAATGATGGAAACTTGCATTATTTTTTAATGATTTTAATAAATTTAAATATTCTAGGAATAGCGGTATTTATAAACAATATGAAAACATCAATTTTAAAACTTTATTTTTAATTGATTATAAATTCGATACTCAATTTAAGTTGCAGGATGAATCATTATAATTTCAATAAATTTATTATCAAAAATCAATTTTTGGATACTAAAGTTTAAAAAAACCAAACGATTCTCTTCCAAGTATCAATGAGAGTGATGAAAGTTAAATAAATAATATAATTATACAAGTTAAATTAGTAGAATTTGATAGTTCAATAATTTGCAAGTGTAATAATTTAGAGGATTTATTTTAAAATATCGAAACATTTATTTTATGAAACACTTAATTTTCTGAATATTTTTTTGATCTTATAAAAGGAGCAAAGTAAATTAAAGCAATTGAAATTTATTATGATGATACTGAACTTGATGAAATATACTCAGACAAAATTGTAGATTTATTACTAAAATAGTTAATATTTTAGATTGAATTATTAATCTTGAAAAATATCACAATTTAGATAAGTTTAAATAGTTTTAATCAAATATTTTTAAAATATGAAAAATGAGGGAGATGAAATAAGAATACCTTGTTTCACTATTTTTTTTAAATATATAAGCCCCATGTTAGTTTCAGTAATTAATTATTGAATAATAATATATAGAAGTATTACAATATTCCTAAAAGAATAAGATATAAAATAATTTGTTTTTAGTGTATTAATATTACATTTAAATAAAATAGGCATATAGAATTATTTAAATATCAATTATTTAATTAAATAAAATATTCATAAACTTCAACTTTGGATTATAGTTCTTTATTTAAATGTCTTTTATATTAATCTTATTTTACAAAATTAATTATATTCTAAGATTACTTGACAACATAGATTTATATTATAAAATTAAAATAAAGACAATAGCAAGCTTTTAAAATCTTAAACAGTTACATATTACAATCGATAATGAGAAAGATTTTTCTGAACTAAATTAATAGCTTAAAATTAAATTCAAAAATGAATTTGATCTCTAAATTATTTTAAAATTTTCTGTGAATCTTAATACAATTATTACTAATGGATTTTATCCCTCTAATTTTGAGGTTGAAATATAATCTCCAAAATTAAAGTTAAATGGGTATAATTTTGTCAAAATGAATAACATAAAAAACAAATAGGATTTTCTTTATTAAATAATACTTTAGAACTATCCAAGCGACATATATGAAATATAGCTAAACAATGATGAAGACAATGAAACAAAACTTTCATTATTGCTTGAATAATAAATATTGTAAAAAACACAAATTAAATACGAATAATTTAATCAAAAATAGTTTAAAATTAGAAAAATATTTAATTCAAATTAATAAATATATAAGAATTTGAAATAATTCTCGTAAACTATTATTATTGATAAACCCTTTTTTAATATATTTTTTATTTAATAAAATTAGTTTCAAACAAAAATCTAATTTAATAATAACAATAATAAAAAATTAAAGTACAAATATAGAAAATAAAGTAATTGATACAGAAAAATTTTAGCTAAGAGTTTAAAATTTCATATCATTAAAATGCACTATAGATATTTAAATGTGAATATAATAAATAAATGTGGTTAAAGTTTTGATTTAATTTATATAAAATTTGAATTTATGAATTCTTTAATTTTTATTTCTACGATTTTTCATTTAGTCAAATAATAAGAGTTGAATTATGATTCTGAAATATTAAAATTTAATATATCTAACATATTAAAATAAGTATTACTTAAAATTTTAAATACAAAATATTTAGAATAATATAATTTAATTTTTTAAAAATAAACTAATAATTTTAATATTTTTTTTTCAAATTTAATTCTTTTAAATTAACAATAGTACTGAAATGTAAATTATTATAAGGATTTTATCACTCAATTTATTTTAACTAAAAGCACTGTACTTACCATATAATAAATAATATTGAAAGTTTACTATTGTGTTAAATAAATTCTTAAATTAAATGATTATTAATAACATGAAATTTTAATTTATTTCAATATTTAAACTAAAAATGTTATAAATAAAAATAAATTTTTCTTAAATATAAAAAATTATACATTAAACATGTGAGTTTAGTTTTTATTGTTTTTTTTTATAGAAATAAGATTTAAGGAAGCTATATTTAGTTTACTTTGCTTTTCTTTCTTCAATAAAGTAATAAGTTAAATAGATTATTTTATTTATTTAAAAATAATCTGAAAGATGTCTTTAATAATTTTAAGAAAATTGTTATAAACTGATTTTTGGTATTTTTTTAAAATCAAAAAGATTGCTTATTATTATATTACTGTATATAAGTATTGAATGCATTATTAATTAAAATTGAAAAATAATTTTTTTTCATGATGAATTTAAACTTACCAAATTCAGAAAAAAAATTGTGTTACTACAGTTGATTATAACTTTGTAAGATTAAGGATAAATTTATGAGAAATCTATAAGAAACATAACAATATTGAAAATTAAAAGAAAAAGAACTTTAGGGGTTGGAGTTTATATAATACAATTTTAAAATGTTTTAATTTATTTGAATTGACTATTAAAATATTATAATCATTTAAAATAAATAAAAATATGAATTCTAAAAAATAATCTATTGTTCAAGCAGGGAAAATTAATGCGTTATAAAATAGAATTTCTTTCAGAGCAGATTAATTTATAGAATAAATTTAAAAGTAGCCATAGTTAAATAATAAAAATTGTAGAATAATTGTATATACATATTTTTCTATGAATTTTAATTTTAAAGTGATAAGAAAGCTATCAAAGACAGAATTTGAAAATTCATATAGAATTAAAGAATTTGTTGGATATTTACAAAAATAGAAAGAATTAACGATTAATTTGAAAAGTAAACCACCTTTCATTATCGCTTAAATTAAAAAAGATCTGAAAATATTTATAAACATCAATAATTAAGAAGGTTTAAATTCTCAAATTCATTTTTTACAAATAGGTTCTTTTCCATTCCAAATTAAGCTAAATGGTATATCATTTTTATTTAAATGAACATCCTTATTTTAAGAATAAAGTGCTTAAAAATACATACCTTTTTTTCTCTAAGAATTGAAGATAATCAAAATAAAATAATAACTTAATCAATATTTAAAGACTAATTAGGTAAATTAATTATTAAATTTTTGTTTGATATTGTTTTCAGTAATATTAATTTTGGAAATATTTGCAATTTTACAAATATGATTACTTTTATAATTTAAAATGAAACAGCTTAGGAATATCTTTATTATTATGATATTTTAATTGAACATATAAATAACTATAACAACACGAATAAAATAAATGATTTAGAGATTAGCTTTGCTTACTTTATTGAAGCTTATAAAGAGCATAAATTTTTTAATTTTACACAATTAGACACTTAAAACTTTAAAATTTATAATGCAAGAGTAGATAATAATTAATTGACTACCAGAGTGAAGACGTTTAATAGATTATATTGTTATAATGACACAATTATTATTTCATTTAATGTAATATTAAAAACCTCGAAACCCATTCATTAAATATTTTAATGAACTTCTTTTTTCAAATTGATTGAGTATTTTTGGGGTCTTTAGGATAATTAGAGCAAAATTGAAAATAGAAAATGTAAAGTTGCTATATTTGGTTTTATATATAATGATAAATATTTGAATTTATTGGTTCGGCTAAGCATGGAACGAGCATTTGTATAGCAAAGTAAAAATGTCACAGAACGAATTACGATTGAAATTCATGTATAAGAGATTTTAGACTATACCTATAACTTTTTCATTTCATCTGACTTGTCCTATTAAGTTTTAAACCAGTTTGGAACTTTTACATTTAAATTTCATTAAATTTAGAATGTTTACTAATTTAGCTTGTGTGATAATAAATTGTTGTCAATTTAAATTTAACGAAATGAGCAATATTAAATTTTTGTATTATTTATTAATAATTTAATGAAACTAATTAATAAATATGGAATTCTTTTTTTTTATTTTGTTACATCTTTCTAGCAGGATTTCCCCTCATATTTAACCAGTGTTGATCTTTTATAATACCTCTATTTTTTTCAAGATTTTAACAATAAAATCCAGGACTATAAAAATTAAATTTTGAATTTTTTTACTTGGAGTGGGATCAAAGATGTATTTTATAAGTTTAACATTAAAAAGAGTTGAGGCTCGAAAATTTATAATATTTAGAAGCAAATATAATCTCAATAGACTTCAACTCATCATTTTAAAGAATTGATGCAACATTTTATAATAAAATTATGTTGGCTTATTTATCTAACTATAGAATGTACCAAAATATCTTTAATAAACACTTAGAAATGAAAAGAGAATAAAATTAATTCATTATTTAAGTCATTTTAATACCTTACTCCCAAAATATTTCAGCTCATAACCCTACAAGGATGCGATAAAAGTTGAATAATGATAGTTCTCTCTCTTATCAAGATACAGCCATTTATCAAGCTTTCTTTATGAATTCCTTTTAAGGTGTTCTTGACTTTTTAAGAGAGAGAATTATTTTATAAATAATATCTATTTATCAATAAAAAATGATTCTTTACTTACTTTGATAATAATCCCCCCAACAATTCTTACAAATAAAATAACCAAAAAAAAATTAAAGGGTCCTGAGTTTTGATTCTATGCTTATTTATAACTATCTAATGTATCTTTTAGAGTAGATATTTTAGAAATTTATAAGATATAATTTCCTGAATTTTTTGAATTAAATGATTAATATATTAATACACATGAAATTTTGTTTGATGATTGCTATATTGGGAAGTAATTATATCACAAAATAATAGATTATTAAAATGCTATTTCTTTCAATGATTTGTTGTAAATTGATTATTTTAAATAATATCTAACAACAGGAGTATTTAACAAATAAAAAGGGTGAATTAAATTTATTTACCAAAAAATAAAATAGCGATTAAAATTTTATTAATTAAAACATTTAAATTTATTAATCATATTTAATCAGTTTAACCCTGCTAATTTACTAATAGATTGAAATCATAACATTTTAATTTAGTCATGGATTCACACAGATTTTTTATAAAAATGCTGCATGCTTAAAAAATCTGAAACTCATTTTCTAAATTAGATTACTTTATTAGACTCAATTTATTTTGGTATCATTAAATTATTATTGCTAATAAGGATTACTATTGTAGAAATACTCTTAAATTTAGAAAATTAATTATAAAATTTATTGTAATGAATAAAAATTGTTACAGTTAAAGTTGTACAATTTATACGATCTTGGGTTCATCCGAAAAAGAATTCCAAAAATTGCTGGACTTTATTATTGGCAGTACTATATTTTATTATCCCTTGAGCGAGGTAACTTCACTTTAATGTGAAGGTGTAATTTTATGAATTAAAAAGGGTCAATTAAAGTGAAGTTACCTCGCTCTAGGCATGATGAACAATAGTACCGCCAATAGTAAAGTCCAGCAATTTTTGGAATTCTCTTTCGGATGAGCCCAAGATCGTATAAATTGTACAACTTTAACTGTTACGATTTTTATTCATTACAATAAATTTTATAATTAATTTTTCAAATTCAAATGTATTTTTACAATATTAGCATATAGTTTAGGATGAAATATTATAAATTCATATTAATTTTAAATTTTGTGAATGTATTTAAAGGATTTGGTAATATATTTATTTATGCTTCATTATCAAATAAAAAATATGAAATAATGTATCAATTTTTCAAATATGTGCTGGCTAATTAACGGGATTAAAAATTAAGAAAATCATATTGAATATGATAAATACAATAATTTCAGTTTACAATGAATTCTTATGCTTAAAAAATTTATAGTTAAAAGATTATGTTTACTTTAGACATTTAAAACCTATTTTAATTAATATAAATTTATTTAAATAATAATTATTATTATTATTATTATTTTAAATCTTACTTATCTGGTTCCCCAAATATTTTGAAACAGTACGTCTTATAATAAAAAACGAGACCCTAATTTATGATGCTAAATTTTTTAAATAATTTCCAAAATTAATATTATTAGCAATAAATGATAGTTATATTACTAGCTTATGTGAAGAATAAATTTAATAAATCCAATATATAGCCTAAAATCTATTGATTAATTATATTTGTTTTGATGATTAAATTTAAAGCGATTGTTTTTATTGTATATTAATTATATAATTAATTATTTTTATAAATTTTTAATATGTAAATATTTGGGTTTTGAATCAATTGAATAGCTTTTAAACTTAAATCATCTCGAAATAATAGACAAATAATAAACAAGTGATCATATAAAACTGCTTTATAGTGAAAAAATAGTTTCTAATTAAATTTCAGTATAAACAATTATTAAATTGAAAAATCTTAAATATCTCGAACTAACTATTGAATGTCTTGAGGATTTATAAATATTACATGAACAAATTTAAGCAAATTTTGCTCATGAATTTTAATTGAAATTTATATTAAAGCATTTTGTATATTTTAGTGAAATCCTGCCATATGCATTTTTTAATTCAAATTTTTATGTTCAAATTACAGCACTAAATTTTAATATTAAAGTTGACAAAAATAAATTCAAAAATCATAAGTACATACGGAATCGAAGCTTTTGTGAAATCCTAAAAATGTCACATGAAATTAATAATATTGAAATTAAAGAAAACTGTTATGAATACACTAAATTTTGTTACTGCATAATTTTAAATTAAAAGGAAAATTAATAATTTTTATCAATAGTAGCATAATTGGTAAAAAGAACTATTTTTAAATTTATTTTAAAGTACAATTAAAATCTTTAGGTTGGTTAGAATTAAATATTTAAGAATATGTTACAGTTTTAGATCGCAAGAAAAATAAATAAATTTGCTTTGATTAACTTATATCATTATGTCAACGATTTAGCTTTTCAAGTTTTACCATTATAAACAATGATTAATGATAGAAATATTATTAAATTTCAAATCGATTTCTATTTCCCTTATAGGATAATTTACTTTTACATGCTACAATATAGGAATAATTTTATTATAACTCTTAAATAAATGAATCTATTCAAATATTTATTGCTATAATAGAACAAATTTTAAGTTATAATAAAAATTGTATTTTTTAGATTTGATTAATTTTGAAATTAATTAAATAATATTTAAAGATTAGTTTAGATAAAGCTTAATAATTTGTATGAATTAATTAAAATTATATATATATATAATTCTACTATTTTTTAATTTTATATTTTTATGTGAGCAATAATCCAAAATAATTCACTTTATAAGTAAGAGACTTTCATGCTATTCATTGTAAAATAAATATAGAGATATGAACATAATACTACTTAATTTAATTAATTTACATAACGAATATCATTATTAAATTTAACTAATTATAGATTTTGATTTTAAATATGAAAGTATTTCATTTTCCAAATATAATGAAAAAAATTCTAATAAATTTAATTAGAGACATTTAATTGAATGTTAGAATGCATATAAAGTTAGCTTTACTCATTATCCTAAAAAAAATAAATTATTTTATTAAATTTATGATAACTATAACTAATAATTAAAAAAAATAAAACTCTACTTTTTTCAATTATTTTGATCCGTAATTTTAAAGTATATGAAGCTATGTCTTAATTTCCAAAATTAATAAATATTTTTAATATTTTAATTTAGCCGTGTATTTAAAGTCAATTTTGATAAAAAATATAATTTAAGAATGAAATATTGATTCCAAAGTGATATAAATTAAAAATTAAAGAATAATTTCATATAAATTATTTAAAGTTTAAAAACAATTTTAATTGATATTTATAATCAAGTTATATAAATTAGTTAGTCAATAAATTATATTTTATATATAACCTGGAAAAAACATATTATAGTCATTAATAAAATTTTTACGGCACTTCTACGTTGTTATTTAATATTTTTACAAAAATAATTCATACAACCATTATGATTTAAAATAATGATTTTTTTAATTATATTAATTAAGTTTCATTTAAAATCTTATAAGATGTGAATAAATTAAATTGTTTTCTCTATATAATAAGTTTTAGAAATCCTTAATATATATATATATAATTATATGAATGAATTTAAAAATTATTATTATTATTATTTGTTAATACTAATTAAAATAAAAATGTTATATAATTCATAAGGAAATATATCAAATAGCCCTATTAATGGTCTAGTAAGACATGCACATTTTTATAAAAAATTCAATTATATCAAGCAAAATTTATTATTTTGTTTAAAATTTTATCTGATTCTTTACATTTAATAAATGCCTATAAATTAATTTGAAGTATTCCTATGAATTAATTTTGATTTATATCGCTTCAATGATGAATTAAAATAGAAAACTGAAGGGTTTTAGGATTTTTATTGCTGAGAAACACTTTATATAGTAGGCAATGCCAAAAATCCTAAAATAGTGGAGATGGTAGTCGCTAAATTATCCTTATCTTAAATTATCATTAGCCATTATACAAATGACATCTAACAGTAATATAGCAAATGCAAACAGAATAGTTTAGAAAGTATACTGAAATTTAATTAAAAAAAAAAATTTTTCAGAAATCTGCATTGTCTCAATTAACCTGATTAAAATCCATACTATTTTCTTAAAATTAATTAATTAAGGATCCTAAAATTTAATTAATTATTCATAAAATATTACATAATGTATAAATTGATATTAATATATCCACATAAAACCCCGTTAGTCAATTAAGAATAAAGATTGGGGATTAAGAATAATGAAATTGAGAATTAATTATAATTGGCTGAAATTAAATATAATTAGGCTAAAAACAAATTTACGCACCCTGATTGGTTTATTTTATAGAGACAATTAATCGAGCCAATGGCTTTAATAATTAGCCAAAACTTTAATAATTTACGCCAATTAAAATTAATTCTTAATTTCATTATTCTTAATCCCCAATCTTCATTCTTAATTGACTAACGGGGTTTTATATCTTAAAATATAAATAATAAATTTAATATCATTATCTAAAAGTATTTAAACCCTAATTTTGTTAAAAATTATAATTATTTATTTTATTTTAATAATGAAAAAATCAATATCTAAAAGTTGTAGTCCTTCTAATAAAGGAAAAATTACAAATTAATAATTAGACAAATTAGCTCCAAAAGCAATTGAAAAGAAAGATTAAGTTGTCAAAAAAAAACCTTTATTAGGAATAAAAAATTGTAGATTAATTATTTACTCTTACTTTTCAATGAATTTTAATTTTCATGTCGTAAGGAGGATTTCAAAATCTGAGTTTGAAAATTCTTATAGAATCAAGGAATTCGTTGGAAAAAATTAAGATTAGAAATAACTGTCAATTAATTTGAAAAATATGCCACCAACAACTATTACTTAAATATAAAATTCTATGAAATAAATAAACTAATTTAATTATATAATCCTTTGAGTTTTTTGAAGTAAGCTAAAATTCCAAATTTAAAGAAGTAAAAATGATTTTAATTATTTTTATTTTTCTTTAAAGTAGTAGTTAATCTTATTTTATTTCATTATTTTTATTTGTTAAACCTTCTTAATATATATTTTATATTTTGAAATTTAAAATAGCTTATTTTTGAAGTAAATATAATTGTTATAAAATTTGATTCATTACCATTTCATAAATTTTCATATGAATTATTTTTCAGCAATATAAATTTTGGAAATATTTGTAATTTTTCAGAAATGATAAATTTCAAAATTGATCAAAATGCAACAACTTAAGAATTTCTTTTCTATTACGATATTCTTATCGAACATATAAATTTCAATAATAAATTGAACAAGAATAATGATTTCTCCATTACTTTTAGTTACAAAACTGATGGTTATAAAGAGTATAATTTATATAAATTTAAGTAATTAAATGATTCAAATAAAAATGAATTTAATGCAAGAGTAGAATTATAAAAATCAAAAAAAGGTTTCTATAAATTTATGAGTGGGCAAATTTATTGTAAATTAAAGGGTAAATTATGAAATAGATAATTACAAAATAAAAATCCTTTGCTTATTTATAACTATCTAAAAATTATAATTAAGAGTAGATATTTTAAGAATTTCTAAAATTAAATATCCTACATTTTTTTAATTAAGTGATGAATATTTAAATGCGTATTAAATTTGTTTTAATGATTGTTATCTTGGAAAGAATTTGTATAACAAAATGGTAAATTATATTTAAACCTGACGATAGAAAACACAGTTGAGACTTTGATAATTGACCGATCTCGTATAGCATGAAAAATATTAACATAAAAAGTGAATTATTACTTAGTTTAAAAAAATTATTTATTCTTTATAAAAAGAAAGTACATAAATTATCCTATTGCATATTTCAAACAATATACTAAATTTTATATACACCTTAAAATCATGGTGAGGAGAAATAAATTTTAGTGATAAATAAAATTATATATTCATTTCATATACCAAACTAAAATATACAACAAAATTGTAGAATATAATACTGCTTTAGGACTCAATAATTAACAACAAATTGATGAGATAAAATAGTATTTAGCGACTAGAAATTCTAACAAATAAAAAAGGGGAAATAAATTGATTAATAATTCTTTATTTTATTACTTAAAACTGTTTGAGAAATTATTATATTAATATATTAAAACTGGATAGTTTATATTTGTTACTTTGAAGAAAAAAATCTAAAGTTTTTATATAATAGATTATATATTTTTTAAAAATAATTTTGTTAAAAGTAAATATATATAAATAATAAATTTAATAAATTTACAAATAAATTGAAAAAAAATTATTAGAGTTAATTAATACAATTTTTTATTATCTAACTTTAAAAAAGAAAATCAATCTTATGCAAATTGATTTTATATTAAAAAAAGAATCAAAAATATATTTTTTATTTATTGCTGTAACAAATGAAAAGATATAATAGACTATTCACGTCAGGCAAATCATTATAGCTAAATAACTATCATATTAAGTTTAATGCACTATTTAATAATTAAAATTAGGGAATAATTGAAAGACATTTACAAAATTAATTAACTAATGGTTTGATAATATTAATTTATATTTAATTTTTCTGTATCGAATGTATTCTAATAATAGTTATTAATACAAAATTATTAATATCATCATATTTATTTAAAATTGAAATTAGCTGTCCCAAATAATTTTAATCCAATCATTTATATTTTTTAAATTAAACTCTGATCTATGATGCAACATTTTTCTAGTAATTCTTATAAATAATATCTCTAACTTTTTATGATACTTATTTTACCAAAATGTGCGAAGAATAAATTTCAAATATATAATTAAAAACCAACAAACTTACTTTCATGTTTATATTCATTTTTTTATTTCTAATAATTTATACTGTACTTTGAAAAAAAAGTTTATGATACAATAATTTAAAAAATATGAATAATAAGAGTATCACCTTCATAAAATATTACTAAAAATTTGTATTTCCTTTTCTTACAACATATAACCAATATGTTTAAAGTTGAATCAAAACCCCAAAACCCCTTCAGTAGTTTGATTGAGTTTTTGATTGATAAAAGTAGACTATTAGTGCATACTTTATTTGGGTTTTAATAGGGTTTATATAGGGGTTTAATGTTAAAATATTAGTAATTTAATTGAGTGTATGCGAGATTTGGGGTCTGTTTATGACAGTGAGTATACAGATTTATTGTTTAAGTTGCGTTATGGATGTGATGAAAATAATGATCAAATCAAGCCTATCCTTAAGTACACGTCTATAGCAAGGTTATTCCATAAATCTCTTGCCACTGTTAGGTCTCACTATCTATTAGCATTGAATTTAAAGAGATAGCAGCTTAATTCTAAGCCTAAAAGACCACTAAAGTTTAAGCAGCATCATATTGATTATCTCATTAATGATAAGACTCTTAAATACTGGGCTCACTTCTCTCTGGCCTAGAGAGCTGTGAATGTTTCATCGCCAATTTCCTGAGTTTCATATCTCTGCTTAATCGATAGCTAACATATATAAAAAGAACGGAATATCTTACAAGACAGTCAATCGGAATAAGATAGTGATTGACTTAAATGTTCCATTTTATAAGGATAATTTAAATTATATATTCGATTAAATGCAAAGAGCTTAAGAGCCTAATATAAAGTTCATACACGCTGATGAGGCAGTATTCACGTTTAATACCTTCATATCAAGGTCTTGGTATAAGAGGTACAGTAACATTGAAGTATATGATTAAAAGGTTAATGTTTGAACTCATGCAATACTTGGTGGAATAAGCGAATATAATGGCCTCGAGACTTATGTTATCCATCCTCGCTCAATAAAGACCGAATAATACATTAAGTTCATACAATAGCTTTGAGATAAGTACGCCGTATAAGAGATTATTCTGTTCGTAGATAACTTATCTGTCCATAAAACTAAAGACACTAGGAAAGAATATGAAAGGCTAAACATAACACCTGTATTTAATTTTCCCTACAGTCCTCAGTTCAATGGAATTGAATTATATTGGGGGTTATTGAAAGGCCACTACAAGAAACTCTTACTATATCACTTGATGCATGACTTGAAGATAGATACAGTAGATTTTATTAAGAGTGCTGCTAAGAGAGTCAGCGATGATAAAGCTAAAGTATGCGGAAGAGAAGGGAGATATTGTGTATATAAATAAGTTTTAGATTTAAACGAATGAATAAGTTATAAGTGAAAACTTACCTTGCTATACCAAGTATCTGTAAAGATCTTCTTTACTTCTGAATTTTCCTATTAAATCTTGAGATTAAATTCTCTTAATTGCATCATTCATAGATTCCATCTTGCTTCAAGTTTCTATAAATGTTTATGAAATTTAAAATTATGGATATTCATTCTATACTTACTAAAATTTTACTACTAAATAGGGAGATCCACTTGGAGGTCAACCTGAATCAAATAAATAGATAAAGATAGAGGAACTTTCTCCAAGTTTCAAAGTTTTACTTCCATTTTTATCAAACTTTCACCATTAAATTGCTTCTAATAATAATTAATTTAATTAGGTGGTGCTCCTAATTTATATAAAAATTAAAGTGGGAGGTTAAATTAAAGCTTAAAACCGTATTAGGTGGTGCTTTAAAAAAGTTAAATTTTAAAACTTCCCCTCCTAAATTTACGAGAACAGATTTAGGAGCACCATCTAACTTCCCAAAACACATTTAGGTGCATTTTAATGTATAAAATGGATGAAATAATACATAAATTATCTGAAAATTTTAGAAATATAAAACTAATGTCTCTCACTCTGTTCCCATTAGACCTCTCTAAATCTTTGAAGATGTGTTCTTACTAGTGTATAAAGGTAGAATTTAAACAGCTTATATAATTATTAATAGTATTTATAAAATGAGCGGCAACTTACTAAGAAAAGCGGTATTGCTTGGCATTAGCCAGCAAAAACTTTTTTTCATTAATCAAAAGAAAATTGAGACTTGTGATGTCTTTACCTAGTACGAACCTCAAATTCTGTAACCTTAGGTATCAGACTTTGAATAACAATTCAGTTGTTAAATATAAATACAGAGCTAAGAAATTAAATGCGAAGTTCCAATAAAAATGGTTGAAGAGGAGGAAGAGAAAAAAGAAATTAAAGCATTACATTTATGTGAAGAGTGTGAGAAGAACTTCACTTATAAATCTGCTCTTAAGCGTCATATCTTAGAGTAGCATTCTAACAACCCTAAACTCTATCTTAAGCATGATAAGATAGATGGAAAATATTTTTGCCCTTATTGCAATAAGCAATATAATCATTCAAGAGATTTAAAAGTTCACCTTTAAAACCATCATGGCAAGAAGTTTGAAGTCATAGATCCTGAGACTGGTGAGGTCTTCCTTCAAAAAAGAAAGCCAAGAGACCCTTTAGAATCTTTGGAACAAAGAGTTAAGAAAGAAAATAAGCTTATTAAAGCAGTGAGAAACCTTCCAGCTTCTGAGATAGTGAAAATTACTCTGAAGATACAAGCACTAAAGCTTCCAATTTTAAATGTAATTGACCTTAAAGAATGTAAGGAAAGTTATCTTATACTTGAGGACAAGTTTGAGAAAAAGATCA
>ARYC01003699.1:0-52032 GCA_000711775.1 Oxytricha trifallax
ATCTGTGAAGTATTCTCTTTTCTGAGGTACTTAATAGGTCGTTGTCCGAGTCTATTATAAAGTCTTGTGAAGATGAGTTTTTGAGAAGGTCTCCTCAGAATATGTCTCTTTCAACTAGAGTGCCAACTTGTATACTTCCTTTGAGATTTTTATGGTTTTTAATAGCAATTGGATTGCTCTTAGGTTCTTAAGTTTCCAACTAGTAAGGAAGTTAACAACTTGCCCTGTAGCTTGTTGTGATATTGACTCGTTACTGAGAAAGACTTAGAAAGTTATGAAACTGAGTAGTAGGTCCCACGTTCTAAGTCTAAAAGATCTTTCTCTTTTACTGAGTCTTGCATTTAACCCTGAGTTTTAGAGTTTTCAATATATTAATTAGTCTGCTTTAAGAGAGATTAGGATCATATGTTATAATTAAAATATCTTTGATAAAGGGCAGCAAAATCTGTTTAAGTCAGTTTTTATCTTATACGAATTGAGTGAGAATTTTTAGGTATGTTCCATTTTATTCCAGTATAATAAAAAAAAAGAAATTTACATAATTTTTTGGGGATTTTCATTAACCACTTTTTTAAAAATAACAAAAATTAAATAATTTCAACCAACAACCTAATATCATCTAAAAGGTTTTACAGCTACTATTCCATTTATTTTTTTTATATTTATTAATTACTAACTTCTTTTCTTTGACTGCTATATTTTTTGAATTTTTCTAAACCTATAATTACCGTATTATTTAATCAATAAAAGATTAGTACTATGTTAATAAAATGCAAATCTGAAAGTAATAACTTTATAAAATAATATACTTCTAAATCCAAAAAAAGTAAAATTATTAATAAAAGATTCATTTAAAAATAATATTAAATTAAGTAATACAATAAAAAAGTTTAAACAATAGAATAAATTTAATAAAATAAAAAATTTACTTAATTAATTGAGGTTTAAGATTGGCTAAAAATATTTCATTTAAATTTGGATTTTTTTTAACAGATCTGGAACCTCTCACAAATCTGAAGAAAAAAATTCCAGGTATGTGGGGTTATCCAAATTTTTTAATCTTAAAGTAAACAAATCTTTTATTAATTTTGCTTAATTAATTTCTTATTAATTTAAAAAAATTTAATTAACCTTATAGGAACTCAGTATACTAGATTGCTAGAGTTCCTATCCAATTTTCTTCAATATTATTTTTTATTTAAAATTTTCTTGGGTCTATAATTACATCATTTATGTATTAATCACCATAAATATTTCTTATACTGTTTTTATAAGCTTATTTTAAAGGACTAATTACTTATAAATTTCAACATCTCTGGGCTTAAAGTTTTTTAGTAAACTAATTTGGTTGATAAAGATAATGGTTATTTATTTTATTATATATCATCTTAAGTCTATTTAAATGACCCTACACTTCTATACTACATCTTTGCCATTCCCTTTCTGGAAGATTTTAAGAGAAATTATATCTCATGTCATTTATGATAAATTATGCTTTTACTTTCTTTGAACTATATTTTAGTAGAGGTAGATAATTCTAGCGTAAATTAATTCTTTTAAATAATTTTAAGAATTGTATGAAGGAATTTCGTTTTTTATAGATTTATAAGTTATTTAAATAAAAAGTATTAAACTATAAAAGTCTCTAGAGGTTCAAAAGTATTTCTAAATAAAGTTAAAAAGTATTTCTAAATAAAATTTAAGAAAATAGCTATAGATTTTAATAATTATCCCATATTTAAGGAGCTTACAGGAAATAATTTCCTTGAATAAGCTCTTTATAAAACTTCTTTTTTGATATAGCTACTAGACAGTGTGACTAACTCCATATTAATAAAAATTAATCACTGATGTCTTGCTTTCCCTTGACAGCAAATGAAAAATTGAGATAATTTTATGCAAAATAACATAGAAGATAAGGGTTTTACTAATCTTAGAAATCTTAGTGCACTCTATGCCAGATCACATTTCAGCATTGATTGTTTAACCTATTTTAGCGGTTTGGTTAAATTCCTTCAAAAGGATAAAATACAGTTTATTAAGGGAGAATCAACTTATTTGATAAAGCAAATGCTAAGCGAAATCAAGAAAAACAATTCGAGAAGAGAAAAATATCAAAGCTATAAAAATTCTTATCAGAGGTAGTTTATAAATTAAAAAAAATGATTTAAAGTTGAAATAAACATATGATAAAGATAATATGATGAACTTCTTAACTAAAAATTACTTGTTAAATTTAAGAAATCGAGGGATGGAATTTTCTATGAGCTATCTTAAGCGTATTTTTCCACAGATTTCTGATAACGATGTCTAAAATGATCGTAAATATAATAAAATCCCAAGTTTATTTCTTATCAGTTGAAGTCAAGTTGACTAGGAGGCACAGCTTAATCGATAAAAACTCGATTGAAAAGTCGAAAATATTGCTCATACTTTTTTCAATGCGCTACTAAATACTTTTCTTAATGTGTTTGAATAAATTGAGAGAGATGTAATTTTCTATGGGCTATATAAAATAATGTTATTTTTAACCTTATTAATATTATTATATATTGTTATTTATTCTTTGATTTTTATTGTTTTTATATCATATTTTTGAATATATGAAACTTTGAATTATTTATTTATTTTTTTTATTAAGTATTTTAAAAATTCTAGCATTACATGCTGAATTTTCTTTGATGAACATGCATTTATAAGAAATGATATAATTCTTATATATTATTTTTAATTTCTTTATTTTTAATATTTACATAAATGCTTTTTTATTTATTAAATTAATATATAAAATATTTTGTTAGTTGTTTGATTTTTATAATAATTATAATAAATTTAAAATTAAATACAAATAATTGTGTAGGAAACATTTTCAAATAAGAGATTTTTATTTTTAATTAGTTCAGCAATCTCCCTCTGCATTTATTCATTATAATATATAAGCATCTTCAATTGAGAGATAAGAAGTACTATTTCTTATGTCTAAGTTTATTTAGTTGCATAGAGAGTCCTTTTAATAAAACTATTAACCTACCAAATTATTATAAAATATTCTGATCACAAGATAAAATATAAAGGATATATATTTTATAAAAAAAATTAACCCAGTTTACATTAAACGCCTTAAACCAGAGATTGACATGCTTTAGGGAGATAACAAGGCATACAATGTAAAGAAAATCATAAATTTTGATGAAGTAATTTTAAGCCATTCAAGGCAAACATTAAATCCTGGGCCTTCCATACAACAACTGTCTGAAGAGCAAGCATAGAATTACGTTAAAAAAATTTACAGCGATTTTTACATAAATAACAGTACAGGTTGGAGGGGTTCATGATTAAAATACAACTATAAATGTTAATTATTTTGTAGACATTCTCGAATGCCTAAAAATTGAAGAACTCATTCCAAGAGGTGATTATATTCTTGGAAAATTTGCCTATTTATCACACGCGGTCAGTATAGAATCTGATTAGTGCCTATAAATGAGAGTGCATTTTCAATGCTCCCTATAGCTCAGAATATCACTGCATAGAAGAATTGTTCTCAAAAATTAAGCATCAATAAAAGAAACAGCAAATGAAAAAGATTTTTATTATCTTTAGGTGTAGCATGTTGGATTGATAAAGAATGTTATAGAGAGTGTCGATAAACATATAATTTAGGTTATAATATTTAAGAATCATAGATTTGAATTTTTATATTTACAGTGCTTTGTCATTTGAAGAAGTCTTTAATAAATATCATTGATATTTTGTATTAGGTGGAAGGTAATATCCCTCTTTAATAATTTTAGATATTTATAAATTACTATTATTTATAAGGAAATTAATTCAGTCTTTCTTGGACCTGAACTTTTGTTTTTTGTTGGAGCTTTCTCATGTCATTAGCTCTAGCTTGGTTACTCTCCATTATCTTGTAGGCCTAAAAAATTGATTATTTAATTATAATTTGATAAATATTTTCCTACTACTCGAAGTTTTTGTATTTTATGCCCATAATAAAATAAGTCTTGTAAATTGAGTATTGATCAGAATTAATGAATCAAAAATAAATATAAAATTTTTTTTAAGTATTGGATTGTAAATTTTGTCTTTATAAATATGCTTAAGTATAATTTAATAAATAAATTAATTAAACCAGAAACTTTATGTAACACAAACAAATTGATGTCATTTTAAAGAAAATTCATGGATCTTCTAAACAAAAAGAACAAAATTTTATAATTTTAAGCTATCATAATTCTATTAAAGATGATTGGGTACGTTTGAAATTCTTCAAACTAGTATTTAATAATCAAACTTAGATAAAAATATATTTAAAAATAGACTCCATTTTAGATTTGACAATATATCTCAGTCTTTGCATAGAAATATTTATCACTTCTATTTATATTTAATTTAACAACTAATATCTCAATGATTTATGAAATTAATTGTCATAATACTAACTTACCACTATTTTAAAGTTTTACTTATTTTATTCTTGACCATAACAAGAAATATGAAGCTACGTGCTGCGGTTTAAATTATAACATAATAACTCATTTACTCAATATAATTTAATATATTAATTATTTATTACTGGGAGTAAAAAAATAAAATTAAAGTTCAACTCTATGTATTACGATGAAGATTAAAAAGCTTTGCAGAAAAAATATTAAAATTAAAATATGAATAAATATATAGTGTTCAGAAGCCTCAAGGATAAACCAATTCAAATCTTATAGTCAAAACTATGTCACGATTGAATCAGAGTTGGATGATTAGGGTTTCCATTGCAAATATTCTTACATTGTAATGTTGTAATTAATTGGGTCTAGAGTCCTGTAGTAGTTATTCTTCCAGCTATTTTTTAAATCATGTTCTGCACTCTACCCATTAAGTGTCTTTTACCAATTCGTATGCCTGTTATTGAACAACTACTTCTTTTCTGTAGTAGTCTCATTTCTATTTCTTAATTCTTTTATTTAAAGACTTTATGCCTAAATAAATCATAAAATCTTATAAAAGATCTTGATCTTCTGTGATTTTTTTTTCAAAAAGTATTCATCTCTCTATTACTAATTATTACTTTATTCACTATTTGATTGCAAGATAGAGTGCCTCCCTTTAATCACTATGTTCATTTTTATTATCATTTTTCATTGTATTGCCAAGTCCTTTAAATTTTATGCTATTAAGGTCAATTTAATAATATCTAATTATTATAATTTTATTGATTATTTTTAAATTTCTCAAAATTGCAGAATCTCGTCGTGCTTCTTTAAAAATAAGCAGATAATTTTACCCCAAAAATTTGATCATTCATCCTGAGATTCCATTATAATTAAGGATACTGTACTGTTCTTCTTATCCTTTGTAAATTTGATAAAAAAATTTGAATTTTACTTGCATTTTTTGAGAGTTGGCATGACCCATCGATTATCTTGTAAATTTTACAGTTATTTAATCACACCTGTTTACTATACATACAAATATTTCTACTGATGCTAGATTTTTATATTTTCTAAATGTATAATTTATTTTCTCATGGTCGTTGACTGTTTTAATTTACATTTCATTAGATATTGTATACATATTTAATTTATAGATTTTCATTCTCAGATAGTTCAGGTTTTGATTTTTTTTCTTTACTCTGACCAAGGAAAGATCGAGCTTAATGGCTAAAAGTAATTTAAACAATTTATCAAATAAATTTGTAATATCCATGAAACTCTTAATGATAAAATTACAATTTCAGAATATCTCAAAGCCTTACACTTATTAGCAGTGGCTTGAACCGACTACTGTGGTAGAACTATTGATGTCTTGGAAGCCTTAGCTAATGGTTTTACTTGTTGATTTAGAACGTCTTTCATTTGCAAATGTAGGTCTTTAGAGCTTTTTATTTAGAATTATTAATTTTATTTAAATAAGTAATCAAAATTGAATTGAAATTACTAATATTAACTTATGTAAATGCTTTAAATGCCTAAATTTTATTCTGATTTAAGTTTTCTATATTTTACCTATTTATATATTTATCTCTATTTAAGAACATTTTCCTCTAAAAAAGGAAGCAGTTTCTATTTTAAATATTTTACTTAATGTAGAAAACTAAACTAAGACTTTGATTATTAATTTTTGTAAGTTAAATTAATAATTTGAAAATAATCTAAAAGATGCCAGGCAAGAGAAATAAATTTTCCACTAATAAATTATGCTTAACAATTAGAATGCAACTATTGCAATATTTCCTTTGAGATACCTGAGTCCTTGAGTACACATTGGCAAAAAGCTTAATGAAAAACATTAATTTACTAGAGACTGGGAGAAATGTAGAAAAAATGTGTTTACTGCTTGAAAGAGTCTGATAGAAGCTAAAATTTTACTCGCCATAATACTAAATGTATTCTAAAACTCGAAGACAACAACGTTATTAACGAGAATCTAAGACTAGAGAAAAAGAATGGATTTTACAAAGGAGAATGTATTGTAAAGTGGATGTCGATGACTTTAGGATATGGGAGAAGATTTAATAAGTCTTTTTTAGAAGATATGAAAGACTATACGATGTTGTAATGATGGACCTTTCCTGGAGAATTAAACAAACTCTACTATGAGAAAATTTCTGATTAATATTTTTTTTATATACCTATACATCTTGTACATGAAAGAGGTATTCTTATATTAAAGTCGTTCACTAAAAGAGGGAACTGGCTTAGAAATTTATTTAAGACCAAGGTTTTGAGGAAGTGGGCGAAGGAATGTGCCTCACTAATACTAAACAGGTAAGATACACTGCGGATGGGGGTTTTAATTGTGCACTACTTCAAAAAGTTCATCATAGCGAAGAAAGGAATGGTAAAAGATGTAACTTCATACTTCAGAGCAGAGAATAGAGAATGTCTTTTTAGATTTTGTTCGGGAGAATTCTTAAAAGTCAGAAGAAATCTACGGTTTATGCAGATACTGAAATGAGAAAACTTGAAGTACTCGCAAAAATGAACTACGTGAAAGAAACTGGTCTTCCTTTATACGAACTGTTAGAAATTGATTATATTTATTAATTCCTGATTATATGAATAACTTATTATTCATAACTCTTCTTTTATAAATAATTATTTAAAATATCTCTATATATTTTCTTAATTACTTAAATCAGCCTAAACCTGCTAAATTAATAAGGACTTTTGGGTTAAACGAAAAACAAAAATTATTAACATTAATTAAAATATTATTATGTTGATGTTATATAATTAAAAATATTTTAATTATTATAGAAAGATATTTACAGTTATAATCAAAAAATAAATTCAGTTAATAAAAAAAATGAATGAATAAGTAAAAATGTAAAATTTTTTCTCTTTTAAAATATATGTGATTATAGATAATAGATATTAGTATCAACAACAACAAAAATATATGAATAGAAATATTTTTAAAGATTCCATGATTAGTTTAAATGAGAATTGCAATATATTAATTTAAACAATATATGAAGAGATAAATTAA
Source organism: Oxytricha trifallax (assembly GCA_000711775.1). Lineage (NCBI taxonomy): Eukaryota > Ciliophora > Spirotrichea > Sporadotrichida > Oxytrichidae > Oxytricha > Oxytricha trifallax. The sequence goes on from ARYC01003699.1 coordinate 7,495, forward strand.
GCATTTTACAATAATTTAATTTTATATGATATGGACTATCCACAAGCTAATCTTACAATATTAAGAATTATTATTGATAAATATTAAATATTTATTGTTAAATTTAAATTTCTTCCATCATTATAAATTTCACCCTCAAATTTATCATCTAATGAATATACTGTTACAATCTGAAAGTTGCTTGTCTACACCTTTATTTAAAAATGATCTATAAACATTTTTTTCATTCTTATTTTTTTGATTTGAAAAGATTTTTGTTCATTAGGTGATTATATAATTGCAATTATTCATGGAAACAATTGAAATTCTCTTCCTATAATACTATTATAATAATATTCGCAATTTATCAAGATTTTAATGCAAGATTTTAATGTAAAAAAAATCTAATTATTTTTGTTGTGGAACAAAGAAAAGTAAAAATCCAATATGCTTCATATTCAAATGAATTAATGATAAAAGATAGGGTATAACATTTCAATAATAGCTTAGCCTTAGGATTTATCATAATTTGTAGTAAAGTTATTCTTGCCTCACTATTCTTTATAAAATCTTGATAGTTGCCATATATAATAATTTAACTTTTCAAGTCTAAATAAAATTTCATTAGTAATATAAAATTCGAAATCCCCAATTTTACAAAGATCAGGAAAAAATGTGCGATAGAGGAATTAATTACTTTTAGCTTATTTTAACCACTTCATTTTGATTATATAATTACTTTTAATGTTTAGCTGATCTTGTGCGCCTAGCTGAATCTGTTTTTATATAATTATATATTTTCCACAAAATTATTACTTTTATTACTACTACTAAAGAAGGAGCTTGGAGCAACTACATTAGTGGGCACTGATAGAGTTGAAGGCGAGGGACATGGCCCCCAGGATCAAGCTAGCTGCTAGCTCCGAAGAGCCTAGTTTTCAATTCTTAGGTGGTGACTGTAAAAAACAAGAGAAGCTGATGAGGTTATGTGCATTGATAACGAAGCTCTTTATGATATCTACTTCAGAATTCTAAAATTCTCATCCCAACCTATGTTGATCTTAACCACTTGATCTCAGCTGGTACTTAAACTTTACCTTCTGCTTCAGATTCCCAGGTCAATTGAACTCTGATCTCAGAAAAAAATAAAAACGGGAATTTATAGCTACCACCGCACTACTGGAGGCAGGGGAGATGCCCCCCAGGATAAATCCCGAATGGCAGTTAGGGACCTAAAAGGCTGGCCACCGGTAGTCCAGTAAGGCCCGTAGACATTAAATATACTAAACCTAATCAACTAATCAAAGGTTTAAACAAACATATTTAATAGTAGTAGTAATAAAAGTAATAATGATTATATATTAAGTACTAGATTATTAAAGTTAATCTCTAGTATTTATTTTACCTTTCAGTTAATATCTATCTATCTCATCTATTTTCCACAAAACATATATATATTAAAATAAAAAAAATTTTGAATTATCTAAAAAGTGAAATATGTCTATTTACAATAGTTTCTAATGAAGAATTAAAAGATATTTATTCATTATAAACAGGACATGACGATATTTCTTATTTTTAAACAAAAAGATCTACTTTTAAATTTTATTTTAATCCCTCAACTCTGCAAACTGTCTTATTAGAATTAATCTTAAATTCATCATAAACTTAATTACTTGAAATAAGATTAAATTTTATGTAAAATAAATTGTAATTAGTTAAGTATTCTTTTAAAATAGCTAATCTATTATCGTACTATTTTTGATTAGATTAAATTAAATTTTATAAGAGTTAATACTAGATTATATTTAATTTTAATAGCGAACTCGAATATTCCAACAAAAGTTTGGTCTAAAAAAATTTCTTAACTTTTATTATATATAGAAAAAAATGATCATTATGTAATTTTTAGAAATTAAGACATAAATAAATAAAAATTATTTTTATTAAATCTATAGTAATTGTAAATAAATACAAAAATCTTCCTTATTATTGAAGTGAAAAGAATATTTATATATTTTTTTATTATAAATAAAATTATAATATATAAATGGCTAAAATAATATAACTAATTAAATATTATTTAAATATTTTTATTTTTATATTAAAAATTATAGATAAATAAATATTAACTATCTTCTCATTTATATTAAAAGCTTTCTCATATTACCCCTAACCACTAATCTATATTGGCTACATTTTTGATTATAAAAAGAGAAATTATAAATCAATTTAAAATTCATAAAAAAATTGATAAACAACACAATTTTTTTCAGGATATTTTCTACTCATTAAATAATAAGTTGATTATAATTAGAATTAAGCCTTTAAGATAATGATCAAATTTAAATGTATCCCCGTACAAATTAAAATGTAATGTTCCTGTTTTAATGTTTATTTTTTTAAATAATAGTTTTATGAATTCATTATCAATCTCCAAATTATTATTAATAACCCTGGTATAAAGCTTAATAGAATAGTTTTATCAATATAAAGAAACATTGTGAAGTTTTAAATAAAAATAAAATCAAATAAATATAAAAATTTCGGAAAGTAAAATACAAAATATAACCTAGTTATTTTATTTTTAAAGTACTTATGGAATAATATCTTACTTAATTTAAATTATAATTCTTTCCTATTTATTGTATACTTTTACACTTTTTTTTTACACGAATATCTAAAAACCAGTTTGTTCATTTTATTTTTTAATAAAATTTATTTTATAATTAATAAATATTTAGTCATTTAAGTAATCATAAGTAAAGCATGATGAATTTCACATATTAAAATAATATCGATTGAGTTGAATTGTTGATTAATCATAACATTTCCTTTTGTTGATTGATTTTAATCTTTTACTAAAATAAATAATTCAAATAATAATTTAAATATAAATGCTGATTGATAATCATAATATTTAATGAATAGTGTATTCATATCTAAGATCTTATATTTAAATGGACAAATCTAATCTGATCTAATTAGAAAAAACAAATTTACAATTTATTTAAATTAAAATTAAGATAAATTTAATATAATGATTCATTTTTTTATAACAAAATTTATCCTTTTATTTAACTTCAATAATTCAATTTTAGAGATAATTTATTTAAAGATAAGTTTATATTCTTCATAATTCAATTGATTTAACATGAAAATAAATATTACTTTTAAAAATTGATAATATCTAATAAATTATTTTTCAAAACGTTTTAATTAAATTAGGTCAATTAAAGTTTTGACATCTAATAGATTTTACTATACTTATAATAAACTTTAAATAAAGAGGTTCAGTATTCTTAGAGAGCATATTCTCCCAAAATTTATAATTCAATAAATACATGCATAAATCTGTTGTTTTTAATCCATTAAAGATTACTTAATACTTTTTGTTTCATTAAAATTTTCTGCTTGAATCTTAATTATTCATAATCTGATTATTATTATAAAATTTAAGATAGTTTATGAAAAAACTTTTTTTTAAAAAAATATACTTGTAATTAATTATATAAATCAATACCTAATTATTTCAAAATATTAGATAATTATGCTTATTTATATTTGTCTAGTTACTTCAATCATTAAAGCTCAATTCATTCAGAAATTTAACGACTTAAGGAATAAATATAAGTTTATGAATCATAACTATTTTTATAATGATTATTTTAAGAAAAGTCAACTTTCTTGAAATTAAAAGTACTATTAAAAATAAAAAAATTATATGATATTTTCTTATACAATTTACTTTTTTTGTTAAAATATATAATAATAATAATAATAATCTGATCACATTGAGGTCTCTGGGGACCCCCGATCAATAATATGTTTTTGTATATATAAAGGACGAGCCCTTTTAATTTGGTCTCCTTTACTGGAGTTCATAAACATTCATAGCCTTTGTATGATACCTTCATGTCAGAGGATTTATTTGTGTCTTGTCTTTCTTCGAAGTCTTTTAGATTTAGGATAGCTCTTTTTGCTCCTCTAAGTAGCTGACGGTCTGCGATTTCGGATAATTGTCTGGCTCCTATTCTTAATTTGAGTTCGTCTATCAATTCTTAGACAAGTTCTTTATATTGTTCCGTTTCTTTACTGTTCTGGAATCTTTATATGTCGTTGAGTAGTCCTTTTACGTCTAAGTTAGTACTTATGTTTTAGTTCAGAATTGAATAACCTAGGACACTTGACATTTTATCTATCCATCTTTTGATTAGAATTAGGAAACATTTTTAGTATTCCCATGTGCAAATATGAGCTGCAAGATAGCAAGATTCTTACAATAATATATTATCCGGTTCAGCAATTTTGTTTCCTACTAGTATCTGGTAGTTCTCTTTAAGTCTTGTAAATGTAGCAAGCCCTATCTCTCTTTATAGGTCTTCGTCTTCAAATGGGTTTGTTAGAATTTTCTTTATCTCTTGATACATAAATAGATTTGTGCTAGGGTTGTTAATCATTTCTTAGAGTATACTAGTTTTATTGTTGTTGAGGTAAAGTTGAATCTGTACTGTTTTGTCGTTAATGACTCTGGTAACTCCATATTTAAAGGATTTTGGGTCATTTCTGACTTTTAGGATTTCATCCCAATAGAGGAGCTATAGGCTTTGAAAGTCCTGTGGTTGCATTACCTTTTTTAGGAGTACATCAAAGCATATTTTCAATATATGTTAAGATGGTGTGGCTATGATTAAGCTTCTATCAATTAATTTACATAGGTTTGAATAATATCAGTTCATGTTATCTATGTTTTGTATGATTAGATCTTCGTGAAAGAAATTTGTAAAATCTCTGTGTTCCTTTTGAGAATAATCGATAGTCTCTGCTATCGTTTTTATTTAATCGTCTATTTCTGGTCGGAAAATACTGTTCAGAATCTGTTCTGGTTTTATTTAGTATTAGATACCCTACCGATCTGTGACGTCATTGCTTGGTTGTCTCCTTATTGGGATATTTAGGTGAATGTCGTTGATCATCCAGACCAGGTCCTTAATAGTTTTCCAGATTTTTGTGTCTATTTTCTAGATGAGTCTATGTTGGTGTTTTTGGTAGCTAAAGAGAAATTTCATCATCTCTTTTTGATTTGAGTAGTTCATTGCTGGGACTCCTTGGTAGTATTTTTGACTTACTATACAGGCGCAGTAGAGTCTTTATTGTATTCTGACCTAGAAGGGTTTAAGAAGTATAACTCCTTAGGAACATTTGTTGAGGTATCTGAAGAGTTGTGGAAAATTACTGTCCTTCAACTCTTTGTGGTTATACTCACTAATTATTTTTTCCAAGTGTGGTCTAAGTGCATCTGATTTGTAGATGATGTTCTATCCCTTAGAGTTCCACTATAGTGAGTCCATAAGTTTTCTTAATTTTTTATTTTTTTAGTGTTAAAATATATAATGTTTAGTATTTCTTTAAAATTAAAAATTATAAATTACATATGAGTAGAAATATGGTTAGAAAATGCAGAAAAAATTTGAATGTTTTGTAAATTAAATAAAAACTTTAAATACAAATATAGGATACCCCTCATGTGGCTGGAATATTTTCAAATTCCAGGACAGTGAAATCAATACCTGGAATTCCAGAAATAAATTTGGAATTCCAGTTTCAATTCTGGAATTGAAACTTTGTTTAATAAAATAATTATTTTAAAATGACAAAAAGACATATTTAAAAATAGTTATGCATCAAATTATTCAAATATTAATTATAAAAAGCAAAAATATAAATTTCTTATACCATATATATTCAAATTCATATTAAAATTTAGATATGATTATAATTTTACAACGATTACTGTTGAAGGAATACATTCGAAATTAAGAAAATATAATTAATTAAATTAATAATAAATCGAAATAGTAGCAGTAAAAGTTTACATATTAGAAAATCTTGGGCTTATTCGTTAGGAAATTCAAAATTAGCGACTTTGCTATTGGCGGTACTATTTGATCGCATCACTGGAGCGAAGTAACTTTAGTTAAACGAAACTAAATTCATTAAATTATACCCTCATGTTTAACTAAAGTTACTTCGCTCCAGTGATGCGATCAAATAGTACCGCCAATAGCAAAGTCGCTAATTTTGAATTTCCTAACGAATAAGCCCAAGATTTTCTAATATGTAAACTTTTACTGCTACGATTTCGATTTATTATTAATTTAATTAATTAAAAGCATTAAAATAATTGCAAATGTAAATTAATTATAATATAATAATCTTTAAAAATGAGCAATAGTTTTCTGGCAGCACGAATACTTTCTGGAATCATGCTTTCTTTTCAGAGAAAACCTTTTAGTCACTAGAAGAATTGGAGCGAGAAATAGACATCAATGGGATTACTCAATGGATGATGATTACTACGAAAGAGAGATGATCATGCTCGAGATCAAACATTTACCTCACCCTCTTCCTGAAGATTTCAGATACAAAACTCGCGCAAAAACACTTGAGCAATAAGTGGAATTCTTCTGCTGTATTGAGGGATCACCAAGAGGAATGCCACTGTAGCTACAGATATTTCCTCTAATGGTAAATGTATTTTTGAAAGATGCAGCGAAATCAAGACAGTTTTAGAAAGAATTTCCATAATAAGATACAGTTGCTCCTAAAGCACTAGTGGCAAGACTACCTATTTCCAAAACTGTTACTAGCTTAGCTTTGATGTTTTTGCCATGGTTGATGTAAGAAATGCCTTATTAGCTCTTTAACTTCTCAGCTTCTTTTAATATATTTCTTTAAAATTGCATTATATTACCAATCTAATTACATTTATTTTATTAATCAACCTATACTAATGATTTTACTCTTTTATATTTTCTTAATTTCGAATGTATTCTTAAAATGTTATGAATGACTTATTAAATGGTTTGTGAATTAGAAACAAATAAAAATAAGTTCATATATTTAAATTCATCTTTGTATAGAATTTTTTATAAATGTCATTCTAGTGTCTTGTAGTTGCATCTTTATTAGTCTTATCCACTATAAAATAAAACCTCATAGATCAATTAAGAAGCGAGGATAGGAGTTAAGAACAATTATATTAAAAATTAGTTATAATAGGCTAATAGTATAAATAATTAGGCTAAAATTAAATTTATACAGCCTGATTGGATTATTTTATAAGGACAATTAATCGAGCCAATAGTTTTAATAATTAGCCCAAACATTATAATTATACGCCAATAATAATTCATTCTTAATTTAATTGTTCTTAACCCCAATTCTCATGTCTCAATTGATCAATGGGGTTTTATATATTTATAAGCTAGCTCTCATTTATAAAATGATCACAGTCATCGCTCCCTACCCTTGTGGAATATGTCATGTCGATTAAAGTCTTTAATTCTTTCCATAATGACTCTTTGGCATTTGAGTATTTTATAAAATAATATTAAATATTGAAATTCGATGGTTTATGCTAACAGGTTTTAAAGTAAATTGTATTGAATATGATAAAGTATAATTAATTTAAAGTTTAGACCAATCAAAAATAACTTAAAAATAGATAAAATTCAAATAAATATTTAAATAGATTATCTTTTTTTTGGAATGCAACTGTTTTTTATGGAGTAGTTGAAGATTTGATTACTAAACTTTATCGTATACCTTAAAGCCGTCGTGATTGACAGTTGCATTTTAAATAAAAATTTAAATTAAATTTATCATGACTAGGTAATTTTAATTTTTTTTGGTTATATTGTAAAAAATCGGTACAATATTATGATATTTATATAAATATTAATAGATTCTTAAATACAAATTAAAATGCATTTTAATTTATTGAATAATTAATAAATAATTTTTTTTGCATTCGGTTCACATGTGTTTACGATCCATGTTTCTATGATTTCATATGTGCGATTTGGAACAACATATAACTTAGTCTTTGTTCTATCTTTTTCTTGGATCATTCCAAAAATTCTAATCTAGTGCTAATAGATACAATATAAAATTATAAAATTTATAAATAGTTATTTTATAGTGAGATTATCGGTGTCTTTTGCAGCAATGTGCGACCAAAGAATCTCATCACACTATAATTAATAATAAAAAATTATAAATAATATTGATTTTAATTATACTAATTATCCTGCAAGATCATAAGAGTCCTATTCGACCTTCATTTGCTCACTTACTCTATGAGCTTAATCTTATATAAAAAATTGTAATTATTATAAACGCCGAATAGATGATAGGATTTTTTTAAGCCGTGTTCTCACAAAACCGATGTTAATAGTCGTAATACAGCTTAAATTTTATAATGAAATAATTATAAGTATTATTAAAACTTGTTTCATAGTTGATATGAGTTATCTACATGTACATAAATCCGAAAGAGAAGTCTGGCAAAAATTTAGTTTAAATATTAAAATTATAAAGAAGATGAGGATTTTTGTTTATAGATGCAATAATATTTTTTCGAAAATGAGCAACTACATTCTAGGGGCAGTACACCGTAAAAAATGTCGTTAATTTCTTCTTTTGCATGTATTGTAATAATTTGAAATAGTTTAGTTTAAAAAGTTAATAAATTGATATATACAGTAAAAAATCTAAAAAAATAATTGTTAATCTTATACTATAATTTGTAATAAAAACTATGCAGCAATAATTTATTTTTAGAATATAAAACATTCCCTAAAATTAAAAATACATTTTATTATTTTATCTTTAATAATATTTATTATTGTTTGTTTGTGCATTTAATCAAAAACCCATCTATGTAACTTTTATCAGTGTATAGTTTTACTTCAGAACCGCAACTATCACATGCAGTATATAATAGTACAATTATATTAAAAAAATTATTATTCTCTGCAATAGGAACTTTGAGAAATCTTGTTAAAATATATTTATAAATTAAAAATGTTTCTGTAAGTAGCCTTATTGCGTCTAGAGCGGTGATTAGTTCAGTTTCCAATTGTCGTTTATTAATTACTGAATATAAATTATACTAACATTTATATTAACAGCTAAAACCCTTTTAAAAATAATTAGAGAATGTATTTTATTTAAACAATTACATGAATTAATTTATAAAAAAATAGTAATTAATAAAACTGGATAGAAAAAATTTAAATTAGTTTTTACTTTATAGAAATGATAATTTATTTACTCAGAGAAGTTTGATTTTTGTACATAATTATTTGATTTAAGAACTTATAATATTTATATATTTTTTTTTCTCAGTGTAAAATAACTTTTGGGTTATATATTTATAACTTAAAGCAATAAAATGAAAATTTTTATAATTTTACTTTAGTTAAAAAATGCAATATACAATAGTCATATATTTATTTTATTTATTATATATATTATAACATTATTAAATAGTAACAATAATTCCAGGACTAAAATGGAATTCCAGAATGAATCTAGAACAGTTTTCATGTGCCTGGAATTATAAAAAATTCTAGGCACATGGGGGGTATCCTAAATATCTATACTTAATTACTATAAATGGTCAAATATAGTTTTTAAAAAGGCATAAGTAAATTGTTAGCAATATTTTTTATGTAATTTCAGATTTTTAAATTACGTAAAAAATAAATGCGATTCCCAGGAAAAAATATAGGAAAATTTTGTTTTTTTGAGGGGGTCAATATTTTTAATTTAATAATTTTTTTGAAAAATTGGAAAAAATATTATTAACGACATTATGAAGTTAAAGTATTTTATAGAAAATTCATTATTTAATGATGAATTTAAATATTAAGCTAATAATTTTCCACATAACAGATAAATAAAGGAATATATAATTTTTTTTTAATAATAATAGATTTATAAATTTTATTCGTGTAAAATGAAACCAGGTCATAATAAAGTTGGTAGCAGGTAAAGAGAAAATTAAAGTAGAAATGTTAAAGAAGTACTGATGATGTTAAGAAAATAATATTACATTTTAATAATTAAAATGATCAAATTATGCTCAGATTATTAGCAACATAATTCTCTCATATCAACTTAGGCAATGTAAAGGAACTTACCAAATACTTTAGGATGAGAGGTTTGGTTAAAAAATCTCAAGAGCTTAATCTTTTCAACTTTATTGAAAATAATTTAAACTTATATAAAAAACCAATTATTAAATTTTAATTTTAATTTTTCTTTTTATTCTAGGTTGGAATAATATGTATGTAAAAAAAATATTTTTGAATAATTATATATTTAAAATTTGTCAATCAATGCTGTTTCTCTAAATTTTTATCTTACAAATTATCACAACTAGGAAAATATATTTTAGTTAAAACCCCTTAAGTAAAATAAGATCAAAATTTGAAATAAGATTATCTTAATCAAATTAAGATAATATTTTTAAATTATGTTTAATTATTATTAGCAAAAAATCAATAGAAATATATATAATTTCAATGAATATTTAATTCACTGCTTATTGACTTTTGAAGGCTATCCATTGAGAAAATATATCGCTTCATTTCCTATAGTAGTCAATAAGGCCTGTGATTGTGAGGTCTTCCAAATATCTCAGCATATTTTCTGTTAGGTAAAAGCTGCTCAATATATTCATATAATTAATCTGGCTTTTGACTAACTAATCTGACTGGTGATATAATAATATTTGGGACATTGTGAGTAAAACTAATTCTTTTTAGTTCAGAAAATTTGTTATCGAGTCTTGCTACAACACAAAATTCAGTCACATGCCTGAGGTCAAATCCGATTCCAGAATGTAAGGTTTTATCTTCATTAAGCTTATCCCATGTCAGTATCTCTGCCCTTTTATATCCAATTGATCTCAAATATTCTAAGTATGACTCAAGTTTTGAGTTTGTAATCCATATAAACAAATACCCGTTCTTCTATAGCTTTTAAATTGGAATATTTTTGAAGATTTCAATATCTTTGAGAATTTAATAACCAAGCTTGCAAGTTGTATCATTCCAGGGAGGGTCTATCACAATTGCATCAAATAAATTTCCTAACTCATTAACTTAATGGTCTGAGAATATTTGGTTCCACATACTCTAGTCTTTAATGCACCCCTGGTATTAATAGCTGTTCTTATTTGATCTTCTCATTCCCCATTTGAATTTCGTTTGATTATACTAGCCATTGTTAATCCTATCTCTGGTATCTAATGGAATCTCTCCTAATCTCTTTTGATATTGTTTAGATTATTATTTTCAATTAAGTTTCTCTTCTCTTTTATTGGGGTCTTCAATCTTTACCTAAGTTAATTTTTTATTTTCTTAATTTTTGTATTTAAGTTTTTCATTTTCTTCTCTTAGAGCATTAATTTAATCTTCTAGCAATCTCTACACTTCCGTTAAACTTGTTATAAATTTAATTTTTCTTGCTTAAAAAAGTCAGTGTCTATTGAAAGTTTCAATTGAAGCTGTTTAACTTTATTTTACAAGTCTTTGATTGTTTTATTTTTATCCTGTAATTATTTTTCACATTTCTTCAAACGTTTGATTCCTGCTAATTTTTAATTATTGTTTTTCTTATTTTTATGGTTATCTCTCCACTTCTAAATTTCAACTTAATTCAATTCTTATTTCATTTTTCTCATTTTACTGTCTATTTATTTGAAGATATCACAAGTTTCATTCTTTGAGAATTTGTTAACCTCATTAAACTTTAGAAATGCGTACTCTCTAAACCATTTTTGAATTATTGAAAATTCTCGAATTTGTGCTTGATCAAGGTAATTTCTCTATTTGAAAGATTGAATTGTTTTGAGAGAATTTTTGTATATTTTTTTAGATTTATTTTTCACTTTTTTTAGCTTTTTATGTTTTAATTTAATCCATTATCTTTTTCTTTATTGCTGAATTTTTATGAGTCTTCATCATTTAGATGTTCATCATTTCCAGATAGGACTATTTATTAATTATTAACTTAAAATCTAACTTAATTGGAAGGTTAATCATTCTTAAATTCATTTGAAGATAAGGCAACTAAATTACTTGTTTAATTATTTGTATCAGAGAATGATGAAGATAATTCTGATTCTAAATTTTCATCTGATTCACTATTACTGGACATATCCTCCTAGTCGTTATCTTAATTTACTTAGTTTTTATCAATTACATATTACAAAGATTATCCTGAAAGTTCATTAATTAAAAGCAAAGTCTAAGTTTTAGTGTCATTTTCATACAATGATTCCTCAATTAATTATTGAAAAATATTACTCATCTGAAAGCAAAACCTATAAATATTTTATTAAGTTCCACTCTAATAGAAATATATTTATCATATTTTTACTCTCTAATAAATTAAATATTTAAGTTTAGGGTCTTATAAAATCAACTCTCAATAAAACAATCAAATAAAAATCATAAAAAAAATAATATCCAATAAAAACTTATTTAGTATAAAAATATATTCTTATCAAAAGACTGGGCTCCAAATAATATCAAAATTTAAAAAGACTTTGTTGGATATTCAAACTCGTTTAAAAATTCTATTATTGAATCAGTTACAACGATGATAAAAAATAAATAAATAAATATAAGAACATGTTTTTAAAATCAATTAATGGTAATAATAAAAAAACTAATCAACAATTTAATACAGCTTAAATTATGAATAACACAATTATTTTGAGTAACAAAATTCAATAATTTAGATTAAGATTTTAAACTAACTCTTATGGGTAATTTACTTACCTTTCATCTTAATTGATGAGGAGTTTTTGCTCAAAACGGGATTATTTATAATAATCCTTTCCAATCAATTTGATTTGGAGTGAGTGAATTAAAATCTAAAAATGAGCTTTAGGAATATAGCCTGCTTAGTGAAAACATAAATCAACATAACAATAGTAAAATACTTTACAGATGAAAAAAATAATCAGTAATAATAGAATTTAAAAGCCTATAACTAAAAGATTTATATGCACAGACTAAAATATAATTGTTCAGCCTAATCTTAAGCGAAAATAGAAAAATCTAACTCATCCATAAATAATCAACACCAATTATATTTGCCTAAGCAAGTATAATGTGATAAAAATTCCAATTGATCATTTTCAAAATAAATAAAAGCTAAAATAGTAATTTTAAATTCTGGAAATCTAAAAGATTTGTAAAATTCCGTGCAAAAATCAAGATTTACTTAATGTAGTAAAAACACTTTGAAGAATTCCGTAATCTGCAATAAATCTATAAGATCTTGATCTTTATATATTGGTGTATGAAATGAAAATAAATGAAAATATTACCCTTTGCACTTCTACTCTATGTAATAAAATACAAAGTATTTATAATTCAATCTTGATTATCAGAAAGAGGTTTTATTTAAGTAACCTTGCAAAAAAGATGAGAATAGCGCCTTTAGTGACAACACAAATTGAAACGAAAAAATATTAAATATAATCTCTCCATTTTACTTAACTTAATCCCGTAATTTATAAGAGCAAGCGAATCAAATTTATTCTCAAGCCAAAGAAATTATTTATAAATTACAAGTGCTAATCAAAAATATTGTTAAGTAAATACAAATTCCAGATATCAATGATCATGTAGAACTTACACTCATTGATGTTCATAAAGAAATAAAATAGAAATCTTAATTAAATATTTAGAGGAAAGACAGTGTCCTTATTCGCAACAAAGGACAAATTTGTTATTTCAATTTTTATGCTTTGCGAATTAAATACATTGATTAATTCTCTCTAAAGTTAATTCAGATCAAATGAATTATAAAAATCACTAGAAGTAAAGAATAAATTTTAGTATGAACTTTAAAGTCATAAAGATTGTTTAAATCAATTTATGCTAAATCAAAGTGGTTATAAGCTTAAAAATTTCAAGGAGTTTTACAATGACTTTTAAAATGATCCTTATATCCATGAATAATCTAGGCTACAATAATGACTCCCAAGTTTTGCAATCAACTAGACCCTAAATATTATATGAGTATATTTATTGTCAAAATTTTCTTACTTCGTTAAAGATTTGAGATTGATTGTAAGCTGAGAATCCTTTTTTATAAATGCAAAGAATTTCTCAATCGGTGCTAAGTCAAATTGATATGGACCTAGAAATGCTGTAGGAATTTAAAATTTTAAAATCTTATCCCTGATAAATTTACTTCCGGTGGTAAGCTGCATTATCCAACATTAAAATTGTCTATTTCCTCCAGTTTTTATTCTTTTTCTCTAAGTGCTATACAATTTTAAGAATAAAGTACCAAATTGATAAGCTGTTATTGTGGCCTTAGTTTAATGTAAAATATAAGTTTCCAGTAGAGCTAAAGGCACCTATAATATTAACAGCAGAAATTCTACGAAGACTATTATTATAGCGTTTAAATCCTTTAACCGACCAAGCTTTGGTTGGGTTTTCAATCCATTGAATACTACTCTCATCTACATTTATTAGATTGAGTCCTTAATCAAGAATTTAAGCGAAGTTGTAAGCAGCAAGTTACCTTTACAAGATTGATTTTTTAGAGTTGGTTCTTATATCAACTGAATAGACTTTCTTATAGCTTAAGCCTAGCTATTATCGTACATATTTACTCAGCAAGCCTTAGGATACTGTTACATCAAATTTTTGTTTCAGAGTAGATTACAAATTATTGAGATTCTGAATCTTATTTCCTGAGGAAAGAAAACTCTTTATAAATTCCTTTAAGCTATCAGGAATCTTTCCACAGCGTTTAATGGGAGTACCAATGCCACTATCAATCCTAGTCTTCTTCTCTTCTAAGACCTTTTTAACTCTGTACTTGGTAACTCTAAGCCGTTTACAGATATTAGCAATACTACAACCAGAATTTTAATAAAGACCTTAGATAATTTAATCTAGCTTTTCTGACTTTTAATGTGGAAGTTAAGACTTATTTTCTTTCAATATTCCAAAAAGCTGGGGTTCTTCGCCAATACTGAGTCGTTAAAGTTTTTCAGAAAGGGAATCATTATTAAAATTTGGTTGAGCCTGCAAGCTACTTAGGTACTCGTCCAGCTAATCAATCAAATCGGACTCCACGTATTTAATTTAATTCGTTACAAGCTTATAACGTAAGTGAATTAGAGCAATTGTTCTTACTGTTTCCTGGAACTGTATTTAATTCAGACAACTGAAGTCTCAATTATTGAATTGAGGTAATTCTAGCTACACCCTTGGATCATATAACACTGTATCAAATTCTTCATTGAAGTTGTATTTCAAAAGATGACTCTCAATTTGAAGTATAGAGTCTTCGTTCCAACTCTAAAGAATGATTTCATTTTCACTGGTTGGATTGTTTATGAGAAGCTACGTTGAACTTCCTTAATAAGGCTTTATGCTCCCTCGTTCGGAAGCCTGACCATTTGACTATTCAATTTCGTTATCGGAAGAACTTGATTCTTGGGATTACTTATCAAGCTAAAAATAATCAGTGAGCATTGATTGCAATTTATTGTTTGACCTAAGAGTTTTCATTTTCTTCTAGGAAATATTACTTTTTTGGCAAAGAGGATTCCTTTATACAGTTTTCCTATTGTGCTAGAATAGTTATGTAACCCTATTTAATATTATAACTAATTAATAAAAATTTGTAGTCCATTTCTATACTTCACTGACAAGAAGGTAAATCAAGTAAATGTTTAATAATGAGATGTGCAGATGCAGGGATGTTGTCACGAGTGAACGTCCATTAAGTTCAAGAGAAGATTGGGAGCAAAAAAGAGCTACATGACTTCTTAGCACAAGAGTGCGGAGCTTACTTGCCATAATTAGGATGCTGCAATGTTTATTTTCTCAAGAGTAATCTTAACGGTGAAAAAGAGGTAGATTTATGCAATTAATTTAGCTTTAGTACTTAAAACGAAGTGATGTAATTGTAGCTGCTGTTCCTTAAATAGAAGGCCTTACCGCTGATGACTTCTTAGAATATGCAAAGCAAAAGCCCTCATTGCTGAAGTTCCTTCCAGATTAGTGCGATTGGTTGCACTTGGATAAGAAGTGGATCTGAGACATCCTCATGTCATTAGATAATGATGGTATCAACCAAATGATATATGAGACAAAGTAAAAAAGGAGGGAGAGGCTTGATTAGACCTAAAACTTAATCGTTCATATGAGGCCAGAGTTTGCGTAAGCATTGAGCGAATCTTTGAACTATAGCGGTAAGCTTTCATTTACTTTATACTCGAATAGTCTAAAAGGGAAAGTCTGCCCATTTGATTAAACAAAGCTCTTAGAGAAGCGCAGAATGAAAGAGGTTGAAGAAGTAAAAGGCGAGGAGATCGCAATGAGAGGCAGCAAGCAAAAGTACTTGCAAGAGAACAAAAGGATGAGGGACGAATTCAACGATATCAAAGCACACATGGATGAACTTGTGGGTTACAAACAGCTCGTTCACTAACTTCATGACAATGGAGTAATTGATGGAAAAGGAAGAATTCTGTCTAATCAATAAAATTTAGATATGAATTGAGAGTGAGATAGCGTGTTTATAAATTATTTAACTTAAGAATTTAGCACTTAATCATTTAGTTTAAGATTAGCATTCTCATCGCTAAACGCACCTCTTGTCATTCCATCAGTTTGAGCAGCTGCTCTTAGACTCATGATTTTTTGTACGTTTATTTTCAACAGCTGGTGCGTGATTGCTTGCAGTAATTCGCTTTCCTGTTATTCTACCATATTTTGAAACAAAAGAATCGGCCACCTTAATCTCATCCTTTTTCAAGTTTAAATTTGAATTCACAAGATTTGCCCTCTTCGAGGTTTTCATCTTCATAGCTTGTCCATTTGGTTGTTTGGGTAAAGAACCCAGAGATTTTGAGTCTAATTGTACCTAAATCTTGTGCTCAGTCTTATCTTTCTTTTATTTGATTCAACAGGTGAATCATGAATCTCGTTAGAGCTATCCAGAGATTCCATGGAGCTCATATCATTACAATCGACCCGATCTCTCTGATCCTGAATCTCTTTTTAATCTTACTAAGGCTTGAGCTGCTCTTTCCTGTCGTACTTGCACTTTTCTGGAGTAATTCCTGCTAAAACATTATCATTTTAATTTTCAAACTCTGTCGTTGATGAATTCTACTTATGAAGCACTTCAGATTCGCTTTATTTGCTCTATTTTAGGGACTTGACACTTTATACAGAGTTAATATTATTTAACTCTAAGATCTCATCCAATCTACCCACGGCTTTATTAAAATGATGTTCCTAATTTAGGTCGTCAGCTTTCTTACACCATTGATGATATCCTAAAGCTGTCTAGAGGGCAGCAGTTTTTATATGATTTTAATTCTCTATAAATTACTAGTGCTGCGATATAACCTGGTCAGCAGTTTCTTTTGAGCCTTACTTATAAATTACCTATTTATAAGTTCCTTTTCTATGAAGTCGACCTATTCTACCCAGGATTTATTCAGTAGATCTTAGAGAAAATATGTCGGCAACTATTAAAAATAATTCCCCATTAAATTCTATTTCATGAGTCGTCTTAAGATCAGTACCTCTTCCTTATTGTTCATTTAGGAGAAACACTCCGAACTAACCATCGTTGTTCTTGCTAACGAATTGATGATCGAATTAGGCTTCCACTTTAGTGCCTTTGACATTTTTCATGGGAAAAAATGGAACTTAAGCAAACTTCTTGAAGTGACTCTCGATATAGTATAGGATTGCTGCGCTACAATAATTACTGGAGTGAGCTTGCAATAATGAGCAGAGATCTCGAAAACCCTCTTGCAATAGTCTAGTTAGCCTGATGTAATGAGCTCTTAGTCAAGCTTCACCCTTTTATCACCAACAATAGAGCTTAGCTTTGGAAACACAATTTCCTCAGTAGCAAATGCTATTTTCAGACAATTTGACTCTTTTGTTGTTAGTTGTGAACCAGTAAAACCGGTAACATTCAGCAGTGCGATAAATTTTAGTTAAGTTTCTATTTACTTTACATTCCCTTCAAATAAAATCCAATCATACTCGTCTATGATAACGATTGCTTGTTTCCAAATGTCTAGAAACTCTGGTAGCTCCATAACACTTTCAAGATACTTCTGACTTAAGTAGTAGACCCCAATCTTATTCTCATATTGGTTGACGTTGACGTTCAAGCCTAGACTAGTGATTATACTTTCAAACTTCTTCTCGCCTCTCAAAACTAAATGCTCATTTTTCCCAACAACAAAGACGATTTTTTAAAGAAGCTTCGATTTGAGAGCAGCTAAAGTTGAGCAGAGTAAAGTTTTCCCGTTCCCCACGCCGAAGTTTATAAATGAGTATTAGGTATCCTCCCAAAGAAGATAATTTATGCAAAGCCTCTAAAGCGTGAGAAATTTAAATCCCAAAATCTGCTAAAGTCTAAGCATTTGCCGAGAATCAGTAAAAGCTTTTTAACCTACACTTTTTGCAAATTAATTTACGGATATTGATAATAGATTCAGCTTTTTAAATTGACTTAGCAATTTCTTTTACTCGTTTCATTAAAGTCACAGGTTTTATTAAGGATATTTAGTAGCTGATTCAGCTTTGTGAAGTCAGCTTTCAAGCAATCCTGGATAACGTCCCTCCTGTTTCTCACACCTTTCTCAAATTAGATGAATGCAAGATTCTTCCCTAAATCTGATATATCATCAAATTTTGAGACCCATATGGGATTCCTCTATTTTAGCTCGAATGAAATCTATTTAAGATAATGTATGAAATCATCCTGATCAATAAAGTCCCATTTCTGAACAAAGATTTCAGTCATTGTTTAAATGAAATTGTCAAGTTTTTGGTAAGAGGATGGCCTTGACAGGGCACAAATTTGAATAAAGTCACCAACCACATTGATAGGAACATCTCTTATTAATCGGAAGCCTTAATCTTCTTTCAGTACTTAAATGAACGCCTTATTTAAGCTTAATAGGGTGTTTGGTAAGAGTCGCACTGCTTAAGAGTCTATTTTGAACTATTGAAATGTTCCAATCATAAGAGGGATGATTCCAATGTTCGTCTTATCAAGCTTTTAAAGTTCATCTTGTAGCTTTAGTAAATAATCAGGCTCATTGATGAATATGTAGTTCGCTAGACCTAGCGCTTATTCTGTATTTGGTCATTAAGCTAGCAATGCTAAAGCACTCCTTAACAAAGAGTCATCTACTTCGATGATTTCGTATCTATAGTAGAGTAATGATGATACGAAGAGCCTTGTCTTTATCTATAAACTTGCTTGAGCTCTATGATTTAGTTCAAGATTATTCGGAACATATCCTCATAGAGATTTTCAGAGCACGCTGTTTTCAGATTTTGCAAAAACTCAAGCAGACTTTGACTGTTTCTGTTAAATATTTTCCAAATAAAGTCTTGCCTTTAGTTTGGTTTTAAGATCATGTACTCTCGAATGTAAATCGAGGTTATTTCGGATTGAATCTTAGCTCCATAGTTGACCTATGAATTATGAGCCTCTAGCTAGCCCTCGTTGCCTTCACCATTCTTTAGATTGTGCAGATGGTCACTAGCTACTTTAGACTTTGGCGGAAAATTGTCCCCTACTTCATTAAGAGATCCAATTTTGATATTTTTTACAGATTTAGCCTGACTCTGTGTAGTCTTATTTAATATGAACTTATTAACAAATCTGGATATATCCTTGCTTCCAATGAGGGGCTTAAACTCATCCATACCAGTATCTAATCAATATCGTAATTATGATGAGGCAAGATGAGCTTTGCTTTATCAACGAGCTCTGGATATTATGCTCCCTCATATTTTGACCTTCTACCTCTCTTACTAGCTGTTGTCAGTGTGTCATGATGCATTTCTTAAGCAGCTATCGTATTTTCTTGGTGATCTAGAAGATGCGATTTGAAGGAGTCTATTTATGATGAGCAATTATTCTGTTAGAAAGAATTTTCCAAATAATAATGGATTGCTATCAAGAAGTTGGTCAGGTCCATCAGTAGAGTTCTTTGTTTCTATCACATAAAAGGCGGGCAATTAAGAATTTGACTTATTAAAATTTAAATTAATATTATTAAATATGTAGTTCTTAATTCATACTTAATTAAAATTCCCTTGTCTTAAATGTAAAAGACACCTTCTGTAGCATGTATATCCACCTGACCTCGTTCCTCGTTGATCGTTAGAGTGTAGAAGATTCGCGTTTATTAGATACTGGTAATGGTAGCTTAGACTTAGCAAGCTGAAAGCAATAGCCTTAAAATCTGCGCCTATCTCGCCACTTAAATATCATTTTTATATTTGAATTTTTAAGTAATCTTCTTAATTAGTTATTGGAGGGACCCAGTTTTCCAAGCAGCTTCGCTTCTTCCTTTATAACCTGTAGTACTGATGACTTTATGAAAAATACAATCACTAGGATGTTTAAAATTATTAGTGCAGAGATGATGAACTGAATAGCATCTAGCCATATATACAAAGATTTATTAGTAATTAAGCTAGCTTGATCATTATATTTTTTATAAGTATGTTTAAATTTTTTTTTAAATACCTTGAAAAAGAAAGCGATGATAAAATTGATGTATAATAAGATAGTTTGGGTCTATCCATTGAAGATAGTTCAGATGATGAGAGAATAAAGAAGTTTTTCTTCCTTAATCGTAGCAAATCCATTCACAGATTTTTACTTTTACATTAAGCTCAACTAAACAGAATTAATCATTTACTTAAATATTCAATTGATTAATTAATGATTCCACTCTTAAATAAGTTATTTTTCTTTAATTAGACTATTTAAAATTTCCTGAAACCTCTAGAAATTCCCTTAACTTTAAGATATAAAACCAATTTCATTTATTATATATAAAAAAGAGAACTAAGTAATTTAAACATTATTACAAGAACTCTAAAAGTAAGTATTTACAATAACAAATCTAAGATATGAATTTATAATGCATGTTAATATAATTTTAGACATTATTGTCTTAATTAATAAATTCCGTGTTTAATTATTAAATTATAAAACTTTATGTAAAATAAAATAAACAGAGTTATATTACTTGTTCATCAAGTATTCATTTGCAATCAGTGTAGCTCAATACTATCCTTAATAAAAATTTACTGTTATTTTTCATCAAAGGGATATTTAAATGTGCTGTTGAGAACTACTGTAAATAATTTGGATCTGATTTGTAAATATTTATTTCTATATTTTTGATTGAAGTTATTTATATGAATTTTTGAAATTAAATTTTAATTTAGAGATTAATTAAAACAGAATATATTCACTTATTATTAAATCTAAAATGGATGTCGTTGTTCTATTTCTTCCATGTTCTTTCAAGTAAGTATTTCAACTTTATTTTTATATTTTTCATAAAATACTTAAATTATTAATGCTCTTGTGCTTAATTATCTCTTAAACTTTACTAATCTCTTCATTTTTAGTTAAGAAATAAGAATATTAAACAATTCACAAAATTACAGGCGATTTTATAATATATTAGAGAGTGAAATATATATGCACCATATATGCGCTTATTTAAAATACTAAATAAATAATTAGCTTATAAATAACAAACTAGTTCTTCGCTAAAATAAAAATATTGAGGAAAACTATAAATTATATAAATAATCATAAATTAGTACTAATGACCGTTAGTAAATCAAAAAGTAAAATGAAATTTTTATAGCATTCATTAATAATTTTCACATATTAATCGAAACTATTTTAGCAATATCATTTTACTATCAGTTATTGAATTGAATGTAATTTATAATTTCCTAATATTTTGTATTTTATCGATAATATAAATTTATAATTAATTGACTTCTTAATTAACTAGAAATATCATTAAAATAAATCTGATTCTATAATAAAATTATTATTAAAATATTTCATCCTAAATGATTTATGAAGAAAAAATAATCTTATTAAATTCTTAAATTTAATTAAAAATTAATAAATTCAATTTTGTGGTGTTAATTCTTATAAATTTCCAATTTTTTTAATGAATTTATATACAATAAAGTCTTAGTATATTTCCCCAAAATTAAAATAAAAATTAAATCATAATAACTGAGTCAAATTATTTCTTCCTCATCACATTAAATACAATCCTATTATTGACAAAATTTCTATATTCGATAAAACTTTATAAATTGATTTATAATTTAATTATTTTATTTGCAATAAATTCAATAAATAAAAATTTGTAGATTTCGTAGTTTAGGACATATTAATAACTTACTTGATCCATGTTCAAAAAATTCGATCAATAAATTTAATTATAAATTTCAATTTAAATATATATTTACAAAAATAAATTCAATAATTATTATATTAACTAGAATTAATTGAAAGTTGTTCATAAATAATGTGTAAAAATTATTAATAATTGAATGCATATTCTGGTTAAAAATTGAATTATAATAATAGTTAAATTAAAATTAATCAGTTTACAAAAATACAATGTAATAAAACTAGTAAAATTATAGCAACCAAGAAAACAACCAACAATTCTCATCCAGATTTAATCTGTGAGTACAGATTATGTTGAGCTCTCAAAATCACCAATTCCAGTTAACCAATATAATGTATAAAAAAATAAATTTACTTATTTTTAAATAGAGTAAATAATAAATTCAATATAATTTTTTATAATCCAATATCTTTTGCAAAAGGTATAATCTCAAAACCCACATTAAATCAATATTAATACTTAAATGTGTAAGCAATTTTGAGCTAAATAACTTTTGGCTAGACACTAGAAGAGTAGAAAATGGATAATGCTGATGTTAAGCAATAAACCAGTAACAGCACCTATTAATAATTGGTTAAAAAATCCCTCTAAAAAACCAACATATTAAACTTAGTCTTACCTCAAAATTCCCATTTCTTCAGATTTTTCAAAAAAGATTTTAACTTTATATTTACAGATATCCGATTACACCTCCTCTGCAATTCAGTAATAAGTTTATGCTAGTAACTTTTACAGTGAAAATTTACAAGACTTAAATAAAGGAAAATCCATCAACTGCAAAAGCAGTAGTTGCCCCAACAGACCAGATGAGCACAAAGAAACTTTCGTAAAAAACTATTTGCAGCTAGTGCTTCAAGTAGTCAGGGGGTGTTAAAAAGTGCACAGTAGCAAGCTCAAAAAATGCCTCAAGAGCAGAAGACTAATAACAAAATTAAAGTTTAATTAAATATATACAATTTTTTTGTCATTAATTTTGAGTAAATGAATTAATATTAATTCATAATTTATATTAAAATACACTAGATGTTGGACTTTGCAAACAAAAAGAAAGTTGGCTTGATTGCTGTGCAGTTTTACTGTGAACACACAATTTGCTTCAACCAAATCGATCCAGAAAAGCACTGACCTAACTTTGACTTCAAAACAGCTTCTAAAAGAGGATGTTTTTATTAAATTAATAATAAATTTAGTTTTTTAATTCACTTAAAAATTCATTATTTTATATTTAAATAGAGCAATAGAAATTGAAAACCAAAAAGGCTAATAACAAGAAATTGAAAATCGCATTAAAATTGAAGAATGAGTATATAATTTATTTTATGTGAATATGTTTATGAAATTTATGAAGATAATAAGATATTTGTTTTTTCTTAATCATTCTTTAACTTCAATTCTAGTCTCTTTAAATAATTATTTGTATACTTATTTTATCCTCATTATAGCTAAATTAAAAATATTTTTTTTCATTTTAATCATATTAAACTTAAAACTAATAAATTGATTGATATTTATAAAGATTTGCAAATTTAATTTTTAAAATATTCATCTGTAAGCAAAGCTTAGAATCTACCTCTAATATCTTAAGCATAGATTCCATCAATCTGTTTACAAATTTTTCCTCAGAATTAATTGATATATCTCAAAGTGCAATTATCTCAGTAAGATTTAACAGTCTATCCTGGTAGGAGTTTCTTAAAAAGACACTTATTGTGTTAACAAGTCCTCTAAGAAGTTGTTCATGTTTTCTTTATGGCTCCTGCCAGATCTGGAATTATCCACACGTTAAACGACAGCATTAATTACTTGGGAACAAACACCAAGAAGTTGCCGAAATCCTGAATACATATTCTGCTGCCAATCCCATTGCAAAGTGCTTTACAAGCAATTAAACAGTTTTCAGTCACTGAATTTTATGATTTAAAAAGGTGATAAGCAACAGAATAATACTACTTGCAGTTTGATATTAAAATATTAATCTAATTTTTCAAGCATTTCTTATAATAAACTTGCAAGATAATCTTAGTTCTCTAAAGTCTTCTTAGCGTCATATTAATCTACATTCTAAGTTTTATCAATAATTTATGATACTAATATAAGAATATCTTAGAAGTCTTTGTATTTTTAGTTGATTAGTGCCGCATAAGATGAGATGGTCGTAAATCTAGATAAATCAAATTTACACAGTATTATTTGCTATCTTCATGTAGACATTAACCATCAAAACGTTACATAGAGTTTGGAAGTATGGAAAGAGTATAGTTGAATAAAAATACCTAAAATCCCTAAAGTTTTGAATAGTGTTTTTGATTGATAAAAATAAATTATTAAGAAGTATTATTATTATAGGGTTTTAATAGGGTTTATGTAGGTTTTTAATGTTTAAATATTTATAAATTAAGTGAGTATAAAAAGCGAGTTTCTTAAAAGATTCACACATATTTAAGCTTAGAAAATTTGTGGAACTTCTTTGAAATTTATCTTTCTAAGTAGCTTTTTGATTATCTCCCTTAAAATCGTTTTCATTGATTGATCTGATTTTTTAGAGTATGAAAGCTCTCTATTGTCTCCATAAATTTTATTATTATCTAGATATTGTTTGATTATTACTTTGAAATCTCTCTTACAGGTAAAGTAATCGTTCCATGGCATACCACTCTCTATCATTTTTTTGCTATTTTATATAGAACCCAAACTATATCCCCATCCCTCACATCTTACTTGCGAGGAAATATATACAAGTGCCTAGTAAATTTCCTAGAGCAGAAAGTAGCATCTTTAAGATCAATTGAAATCAATATCATAGACTCTTAGAAGTTGAAAGTCCCTTATTATATTTACTGGCATTAATTCTTTTTGAACAAAGCCGAGCTTCTTTATAAACTCTACTATTCTCTTAAAATATGCTGTACAGACTAGCCAATTTTCGATTGGCATCTATTATTATGTAAACTTCTCTGTAAATCATTTCAATAAGAGGAAGCCTTAATCCTACATGATCTTTTCAAGATAAATTAGCAAAATGCTAAAACATTCGTTTGTATTCTTTAAATATTGCTATTAAAAGAGCATAATAAGCATTAGCAATATCCGTTTAGAACTTGTTATTAGTAAATAAGCAATTAAAAGGATAAAATTTGTAAGAGTGTTCATTGATACTAAAAAAACACTTCTCTATTTTATTGAGTAAAAATTAGTAGCTTTGAGGACAAATATATGAAAAATGAGTGGGTTTAGAATAAAAATAAATTTAATTAATAAGTGTAAGTTTAAACAATTATAGAAATGGGGTTCAGAAACGGCTTTAGTAATTTTCAAGAATTTTTTATACTTTGTCCATCTGGGTCAATAAATGTTAATTTAATTAAAAATATTATCGATGTCAAATCGGCATGGGAGATGTAGTTTTTGATTGGCTTTTTTAAGCGTTAATTTGCAATTAATTCTGATAACGATGTCCAAAGTTCCATGATTTTTTATTGAAACGCTCTTTAATTTTAACTCTATTTTTTTTAGAATCGTTATTAGTAATTTATAGAATTATATATTTATTTCATTATTAAAAATTTCCGAAATTTCTGTATCAAGTTGCCTGATATGCAGTCTTTCTTACTTGCATGCAAAATTTAGTAAAGTCTTTTTACTATATTTTGATAAATATGCAATATTATTTTTTAACAACATAAATAAGAATCTGCAATTCATTCTCTATTTTAGTTTAATTTGATTTAATACTTCTTTAATTAATTTAATTGTTTGAGAATATCTTCTCTCATGGAATAATTGTGCCAAAATATTTAAAAGTGTATTCGATTAAGGCTTTGGCTATCTTTTACTTGTTATCTTATGATAATATTTAATCTTTAACCATTTCATTTTAGTTAAGTGATCTAACCCCGAACAAAGTCTGTTGATTATTCTGTATCTCTTGAAAAATTTCTCAATTTCTTAAAAAGAGAGATTGGTACGCTCTTGAAATGGAATGCTGCAAATGCTTATGATTATCATTTTGATTATACTTTTTCCATGAGATTTCTGATAATGGCTGTTGCAGTCTTTTAAAGATTACATAAGTAAGCTTTGTAAAGAGAGAGATGAAGTTTTAATTTTTATCAAAATTAAGTAAAATAAGTAAGTTGCAGAAATAAAATGTTCAAGACACTCATATTATAATAAGTATTCTTATGACTAATAAATTAATATGGACAAAACCAATAACTTAAGCTAATTTATTATAATATAATAAAATATGTAAAGCGTATATATATTGTTAATTAATTCATAATTATATCTAGACGATTAATATAAACTATCTTTGTAATTGTAAAAATGAATAACTAAAAATTAAGTAATGTTAAGCTAAAACGAAAGTTAATTTAAAATAATTTATGTTCTACAATTCTTACTTATGTGGAATCCTTAATTATTGAAAAGTTATATAGTTAAGCTATTTTAAATTTATGATTTAATATAAATATAATAGTGTTCAGATATACTATAAATTAACTTCTATTTACAATTATCTAAGCATTTAAAATAATAAATTTAACTTGTTAATAGATTGACATAGAATAGTAAAGGATAAAATGTTAAAATAATGATTATAAATGATAAAATCTCAAAAATTAAAAGTGGGGCAAAATTAAGAAAAATTTGCTACTTTTGCCTCACTTTTTTGTCACTACAATATTAATGCATATTAGTATTAAATTATTATAAATAATGATGATACACTATTATTAGCTATGTTTAACTTGGAATATTAAAATTTACAATTCACTTATTCAAAAAGAATTTGATAAATGGCTTCTCAAAGCTATTTGAAATCCATTAATGAGAACTAGAAAGGCCTGAAAGAGTTGCAGAGTTAATTTATTAGACTAATGAGAGATTATATTCATACATTTAGTGGTCCAGCCATAATAAAAGCTTCCAATTAAGTGGAGATCCAGAATGAAATAGCAAAAGAAACAGTTTTGTGTGATAATTAGGTTTAATTAATATTTAAATAAAATTTAGCATGTTTAAACCTTTAATTAACCATCATTTAATTATAATGCATAATGAATCTACCAAAATTATATTTAATTATCTTCTTCATGAATTATAAAATATCAATTCAAGAGCTTGATAATGAGATATATAATAAAATGCCAGTCAAATATTTTATACGATTGGTATTTTGTTTCTATAGTTTCAACATTAAAATTAGTTAGTATGACTAAATTAAACTTGATTTACTTCTATAAATAGAGAAAACAGTAGTTAAAATTAGAATTTAAGTGTGTATTTCTTACTAATAATAATAGAATATTTTATTAAATAATTCTAAAAACATATCAAACTTCATAATTAAATGATGCATTCATTTTAAGGATTCTTTCGAATACCAACGAAAAGTAGTAAAAACTAGAAGAGAATTGTTAATTAATGAATCATAATAAGTCTAATTTTGGTCAATTATATAACTTTACACAACTTTTGATTATTAAAAAATTAAATAAGAATGAATTTAGCTTTTTAAATATTGGGGCGGTACCTGTCTCACCACCACACTTTTTATATATATAATATTTTTATTTAAAAAATTTACAGTCCTGGTCAAATTTGGGTTGATTTTCATAATAAGACATAAAAATAATAATTAGCAACTTTTAAGAAGAGTAAAGCTTCAAATAAATTTACTTTTGTCATAAAACCTCATGTTATTTTCACATGGATTATCTCAACAAAACTTTGCAAATCTTTTTCCGCATTTAATTATTAAAATTAAAAAACGTTTTCGACTTTATTGACTCAATTTGCTCTTTATTAAGGATTAGGACATGGTCATTTACTTATTAATATATAAAATAAAGCTTTGATTGTATATATATTAATAAGTAAATGACCATGTTTAATCCTTAATAAAGAGCAAATTGAGTCAATAAAGTCAAAAACGTTTTTAATTTTAATAATTAAATGCGAAAAAAGATTGCAAAGTTTTGTGAGATAATCCTTGTGAAAATAACATGAGTTTTATGACAAAAGTAAATTTATTTGAAGCTTTACTCTTCTTAAAAGTTGCTAATTATTATTTTTATTGTCTTATTTATGAAAATCAACCCAAATTTGACCAGGACTGTAAATTTTTTAAATAAAAATATTATATATATAAAAAGTGTGGTGGTGAGACAGGTACCCCCCAAATATTGCATGTGCTCTAATAATTAAAGTAAGCATAGTGGTTAATCAATCAAAATACAAGCTAAATTTTTTAAAGAGGATTTATTGTATAAGAATACTGGAAATAAAAATTAAGATTATAAAATATACGATTCTCAAGAATCATTAAATAACAATATCCCCCAAAACCTCATAACAACATCGATTTAAAAAAAAAAAGATTGTATTAAAATTATTGATAAAACTTAAAGTGATATAAGTGATAAGAACTTTATTTAGAATGGCAGTTCACCAAAAGAGAGTATCAGTAGATATATTAAATCATAAGTATTCTATAGAATATTAAGGTAAATCTCGGTTCTAATAATTTTTTTTACTACCCAAAATTCTTACATTTTTATCATACTAACATGCATAATAATTTATATATTCTATGTGTTTCTAAATAAATTATAAATCCTTCACCAAAGTTAAAATCCAAAAGAAATAGTGGCTAAGTATAAAAACAAGCAATCAATACTTCTAACCAATAAACTAAGCAGGGAAAAATTATCAATAAGAGAAGATAGAACTTAGAAAATCCAATTCAAGCAGGAAGTTTACAAAGAGATACATTTACATAAAAGATGTTAGGTTGGATACATTCAAAGACCAAGAACTTTTAAAGATTATTTTGATTTATTTTTTTTATTTTAATCATAATAGATTTATTATTAATAAAATATTATAAACTGATAGAAGCAAGTGCAAACTATTTAGCAAGTATATTCGAAATGTGGAAGTTGTTACAAGTAAATTCAAAAAAAGATAGAATTGGAATTATATTAATCAAATTTTATTACAATAAAAAAGGAAAAATAATCTTCAATGTTCTCCTAAGTTTGGTAAAGACTTATGGCAAGAAAGTGAAAATAATTTTCATTATCGGTACTGATGCTGCAGTTAATACCGCCATCCTCTAAATACTCAAGCAAAGTGATGTAGTCACAACTATTCCAACCATCAGCTTCAATGTCTTGAATGTTGACAACAAGAAAACAGTTTTTCACAGTATGGGATATAAGCGATCAAGACAAGATCAGACTTTTGTGGAGACACTTATACCATATCACTTAAGGTCTTATCTTTTTCATTGACTCCAACTTATAGAGACAGAGTTGATGATGCTAGAAAGAGAGTCTACAAGATTATTACTGGTTAATAACTCTAGTATGAAGCTCTCTTGATATTCGCCATTAAGCAAGATCTTTAAGGCGGTATGACTTGCCCAGGGATCTCTGATAAGCTCGGACTCCATACCATCAGAGGTAGTACTTAGTGCATCCAAAGCACTTTCGGTGATACTGGTTATGGTCATTACGAAGATCTCGACTGGATCTCAAAGAATTTTGTTGCTAATAAAATTCTTAAAGGTCTAGATTATGTATGTTTTTTTGAAATATAAAAATTGATTTAGTAATCTTTCGCTCTTGAGCTTTTGAATTTCCAAATAAATATATGT
This sequence comes from Oxytricha trifallax, assembly GCA_000711775.1. Taxonomy (NCBI): domain Eukaryota; phylum Ciliophora; class Spirotrichea; order Sporadotrichida; family Oxytrichidae; genus Oxytricha; species Oxytricha trifallax. Next base: position 37,263 of record ARYC01003699.1, read on the forward strand.
TTAATTTAGATAGTAATATGTTCATAGTAACTCGCTTTTTTAGTAGAAATAATGATAAATTTCTAATTCTATTGTATTTTTGAATATACTTGTAACAACCTCCACATTTCGAATTTACTCACTTAATAATAATGTACTAAAAAAGATTCTAAAAAAAACCAAATATAATGTGATATTTATATAGCCTATCTAATATTAAATTCTATTTCTTCAAAATTTATTTACCAAATTTCTGTAATTATAAGTATTAATTCTTAACTTTTAATGTGAATATAAATTCCTAATTTTATAGAAGAACTTATAATAATTAATAATTAAATATCTATAAGAATGAGAAATTAATAAAAATTCGATTCAAACTTAAAGAGAAACAACAACTATCAAAACTCTTCAGTTGAATTAGTAAATAATTTTTAATCTTGAGATTAATAGTATCATATCAGGTTTGTAAACATAGGTTAAAGATTAATTACTCCAGATATAATTAGGTAAGATATTATACTCCATTTCAATGAAAATTTTAAAAATTAGATTGATTTAGAATTTAAAGGTAATTTTCAGTAAAACGACCAGCAAAATGATAAAAATGGAGGCAACTTGCTAAAGTAAAAAGAAGTTAATAATTTCTTTAAACCTTTAAGTCATTTAGAAAAATAGAGACAAAAGTCTTACCAAGGAAGTACACAGCAGACAGCCAGATAAATATTGTTATTTGAAATAATTTAAAATATTAAAGAAAATTTCTTTAAAAAGTTTCAAAAATTTACAATTAAAAAGATCAGCTCAGTAACAGTCCAATGTATTATTAATAAATGGATTGATGGATAAAGAAAAAGAATCTTTCAAACATTTTGCCAGAGTATCTTAACCAATACATAGCTATTAAAGGAATTCAAACAATCAACATAATAATAAAAGCAAATCAGATGACTAATGATAGCTAAATAATATATCAACAGAAACCTAGATTATAGAAGAGGAGGAATTTTACAATTAAAATAATTAAAGGAAAAGACTCTACTTATTTAAAAAATCTCAGAAACTAATATATAAATTTTTATCAATTACTATTTCGTGTACTTTATATAGAAAACGATTTCCTTAATTTGTATAAGAACTCATGTATCCATATCTTTCTAAAACTTCTTTGACGGAAGAATAAAAGATAGAATCAAGTATACTATATTTGCTATGTATAAATCGAAGACTCAACAATGGTTATCTCCTTTAGAAAATTACAGTATTATGCTTAGTTCATGACTAGGCTTTGTGTTGAGAAAAGGTCAAGATTCAAGCAATTCCAGATTTTTTTTTCAGAAATTTCTGAAGAACAATTTGCCCTTTTCAGACAAAAATTGGAACTAAAAAAAGATTAGATTGATGTATGACTACGCAAAAGATTAAGAGCTTAATTTTTTCTTAGATAAATTACCTTATTAAATGCTAAACAAACTTTTTAACTCTTAGAAGAAAAGAATCTAGTTTGGTATAAAGAGACATGGTAAGATAATATTGGCAGATAAAATGGATTGGAAAGACTGTTTAAGCATTTGGAATTGCATACATTTATCGCTATGATTGGCCTTAAAATTATCTTTGCTCCATCATAACTTAAGTAATATACTTGATTTTTACAAGAGTTAATTGAAAGAAGAAATTCTTAAATGGCTACATGAATATCATTAAAAAAAAAGAATCTATTCTTGATCATGCAAAATAAGATTGGCCGATTAAGTCTTAAAATAGTGATTCTTTATTATGAAATTGCTCAAAAGCTATCAGGAGTCATAGAAGATTTTAATTTAAGGTATTTATGGTCGATTAATCTCATTACGATGAAACTCATTATAACAATTGATTGTCTCCCAATTTTACTTTATTTTTACTTATAGCTATATCAATACTAAGAGAACTAAAGCATTAATGCCAATTTTGATGGAAGCAAAGCAAGTATTGTTAATTCCGGGACACCTATGATATCCAGGCCAAATGAAATTAACAACATTATCAAAATATTAAGGCCAGATATCCATCCATTCTTTTATGATTTTGCATAGAGATACTGTAATCCTAAAAATTATCAAATGGTACTAGTTACAATGGCAGCTAATGTATACAAGATCTTAATTATCTTCTTCTGTCAAGTTTTATGATTCGTATACTAAAAAAAACTTTACTTGATTAGCTGTCTTCATAGATCAGATAGAAGATTTAAATTTAGACTGATTAAAAGATTTCTGGTCAAGCCTTTTAGCTTATGAATAAATTCTTGATGATAAAGAGTGTCTTCCAAGATTCTAACACACTAAAGAAAAATTCTATCTCTAAAATCAAGAATAAAATTATGAAGGATAACATAGAGCTCCAGTTTAAAAGCAAGAATATCATATCTTTTCAATTTATCAACTTACCTGTACTGTAAAGATTCCTGATATTCTATTATTCATTCAGCATTTAGTGGAGTGTAATATTAAGTTCTTCATTTTTGCCTTTCACATGAATGTTCTTTATGCTATCGAGAGATTATGATTTAGAAAGCCGTGAGGTTCATAAAAATAAATGATTCTACTTAATGAATCAAAAAATCTAAAAAGTATCTAAGTTTTAAAATAATGATTTTTGATTTGTAGCAATCCTAAGTATTAATTCATGCAGTAGGATTGAATTTGACTAGTGCTTCTAAAATTATTTTGCTGAAATGTTTTGGACTCCTGGCATCATGACTCAAGCAGAAGACCGAGGACTTATTATAGGCTAGAAGTCAGGCGTTTACATTTAATAACTTTTTGCACCTCAACTTTCGAAGATTTTTTCTATAGTATGCTTAAGGAAAATCACAAAATATTGGCATAATCATTAGATGGGGAGTAGATTTAGATTAAACAAAAATAGGAAGTAAATAGAGACCTAATAGCTAAAAGAGCTTAGCAAAAGTATAAATTCAATGAAATAACTTCAAATCAAAATGGATAATCAGAGAATCAAATAGTTAAAGACTATTGTTCAAATATCTAAGATTTTGCTTTGAAATCTGATTTTAAAAAGTACCTGTAAAAGGAAGTTTTCAAAATTAAAATTCAAGAAACGAATACTTTTTCAAGAAATCAGACATGTCTTTGCTACTTTAAATTAAAAAAACCATAATTTACAAAAATATGAACTTAAATGAAATTAAGATGAGATTATTGCGATCTAAATTTTTCAGAGATTAGCGAAGAATATTTCAGTTTTGAAGATTCATCTTTATGAATGTTGATACCAGATGGATGCAATTCTTAGCAAATTCAGAGTTAAAATTATCAAGATTACTATGATTATGTTAACTATGATTAAGTACCACTTTAACTACTAATATTAGTGTTTAATAAAATTAAAGCCATTCAAAGTGTGATGATTCAAAATTTATAATGCAATCTACAACTAATCAATTCTCTACGAAAATAAATCTGATAAAGATAAACTCTTTTAAAGTCTTAGAATTAATATAATAAAATTTAGGATTAGGAGGAAGTAAAGGAGATTTAATCACAAATGCCACATTATTCTAATAATTAGCAAGCTGAGAAATATTAAATTCCCATAAAAGATTTGATAAATCATTTCAAATCGCAATTGAACAAATGTAAAACATCTAATTAATTATTTACAATGGAAAAAAAATCATAAACTGCTAAAATGCCATCTGATATTAATTTAATATTTTCATTAATAAATAAGAATAAGGGTTTAATCAGATAATTAATATCTCAGTATCATTAGCAGTAAAATAATTAGAGTAACAATCAGGCATAGATTTAGCAAATTGGGTAGTCATATAAATAGAGAAAATATTAGGAGATATAGCCAACCAATAAAATTAAAATCCCTAATTTCATTTGAAAGTCCTGCCAGCGATAGAGAAGAACGAAAAGTCACATGAGAAGTAAAACTATGATGATTTTTCAGTTATTACAAATATAAAAAATTAATAATGTCTGAGATATTAATGATTTGAATATAATTATATTCATTTTAGTATTTATTGATATTAATATATATTAACTTATTTTTTTCTATACTAATCATCAAGACGTGGTTATGTCAATCATATTAATATAGTAATTTAATTTATATAATTCTAATCACATATAATAAATTATTATAATGTCAACTAGTTATTGTAATCTTATTTTAATTTTTACTATTAAAAGTAAGATAATTTTAATTCAAGCAAATGGAGTAATAATCACAGAATGGGAATCCGCGCCATAGCCAAATCACTCCGATTGAACATAAATATCTACAGACATCACATCAGCAACGGATGTGCCTTAACCTAATTCGCTGATCCTCATGCAATCAGCTCCTTCAACCTTATTTCAAAAGTCAGACGCAAACATAAGGAAATCGAAGAGTAATGAAATGCTTATTGCAATGAATGGTGTCATAAGAAAAATGAGTTAATTTGGGGCTGAGATTAAAATTTAGATTATAATTTTTATATTATTAATAACAAAGTCAAGTCAACGATGACGAAAATTAAAAGCAGACAAAATCTAGGATGAAGATCAATTTGAAAAGATGGCAATCTTGAAAATTATTCTAATCAAACTTTGCTACGTTTAGAATTCTCTAAGTCTCAAACAAAGGAGCTCTGATTGTGCAAGTATTTTCTTTTGAAGACTTTTCAAACAAAGAAAACTTGCAGATAAGAAAGAAGTTAAAGCGTCAGATATAATACCTGAGATTTTTGGGAAGAAGATATATGAACTAATCAAACAAGGATGTGGAAAACAGCATTCTAAGTGTGGATCAATTAATGATAAAGCTTTGTTTGAGTTTATTAGAAAAGAGCAATAGTTTGTCATCATAGATCTATATATTTATTTTTGTTAATCTTAAGATTTAAATGGAATAAAAACACAAATTAGCACCCAAAAAATATAATGTTTGCAAGGAATTAAAATTACCTGCATGTTCATACATTCTGAACAATTTTAATTTAATATAATTTTTTTTGATATGCTCTGGTGATAGTCTATAACACAAGCTTTGACAAGAAGATAGGAAAAAACAGACTTCAAAATCTCTAATACTTTAAACAATACTTAACACAGTCAAACACATTCATTAGAGCAGTTTCATTCACAGAGACTTAATATCAGAAAATATTTTTTAATTGAGGGGCTTTTAAAGTAGGTGATTTTGGATTTGCCAGAAGATTCAACATGCATCTCCATTAGTTAGATATTATTGAGCAAGCTATAGTGCTAATTCAAAGTCTCCAAATGGCTTCAAAAATATCAGTCAAAAGGATTTAGAAAGTTAGTTAGATCTATATCATAGTATTCACTCCTTACTTCCAATAGGAAAAAAGAAATTTTATTAATAATAAATTTTAATTTCAAATAATTTGTGAATGTTGAGACAAGCACCTATGGAGCCCAAAACAAGAATCAAACAAACCATACAACGAAAAAGAAGATATTTATGCTTTAGGCTTGTTCACTGTGAATTATGGTGTATATTCTCAACTGAACATGAAAAAAATTAATTTATTTTAGGATCTAAAGTAAAACAGTTTTTCATTTTTTAATTATAATGCTATTTTGATATGAATTGACATGGTAAGTTAGCAATCAAAATAAAGAAGAATTTCCAGTAAAAATTTTAAATTATACTACTAATGGTTAATAAAAATTCTGAGTTTCGAAATATAACTGAAGAGCTCTACAAGAACGAACTAATGACTGAATGGGTGCATCTTTGAATCAAAAAGTTATTATATTTTTTTCATAGTAAAATTTAGAGTAAGTCCAAATTATAATCCAAAATATATCTACCAACCAATTTATCTTGAGAACAAAAACCTTCAGAGAGCTAGCTCTAATTGAAATACAAAACTTGAAGAAAAAGAAATTCTCTTTGATAAAGATATTTTGGAAAATCAAAGTAGCGAGGACGACAAAGAAATCTAATAGAATGTCATTTCTATTTAAATTCTTTTAATACAATAATCAAGAAATATCAGACTTGATAAATTATTATTTACTATATAAGTTAGTTTGAACATGATCACTGAAAAGCAAACGGACAAGTCCCATTAAATAACCTCTAAAAAAACTAAAGTTTTAATAAGAGCTTAAAAACGGACTAATTGTCTAGAATCGGTGTAAAAATAAACAAGAAAATATAATAAGTGAGTTAATTGTAAAACTATTTCAAGTTAGTCAGATTAGGATCATTTTGCCTTTATAATGAGAATGAATCTATTATTAATGAGTTTTAAAACCCTAATATTATTGATTTATTTGTTAAAAATAAGATGAAAATTGAATTAAATCTTATAAAATAAAACTTCTATTATGATATTAATATCTTTTCTTTTTTTTTAAATAAAGAAGAAGATGATCAAAAGGGCTAAAGCATTTTATCATATTTGGACTAGAATTCTTAATTTTTATATATTCATTATTTTTTAAACCAGTTGAAAATAGTTCTTATATCTAATGGCATTCATATATATATATATATATATATTAATATTTATAATAATATAATATACTTTAATGATGATAATAGCAAAAAGTGACATATACAATTACACAATGTCCATCAATAGGACACTCTCAAAAACTCATATTATAAATTTTAACATTATAATATTTTTAAAAATAACTTATTAAATATTTAACGATTGATAAAAGTTTATAAAGAATTATCTTAGTTCTATATAGATCTTTAGAACTTCTTTCCATAAAAAATAGAGATTCTTAGGTACTCATAAAAAATAATATTGTGGACGAAATATTTTTATGTTATAATATTAAGGATTCTATATAGTCTATTTAAAATTAATAATAATTCTATAAAGATTTAGTGCTAATTGTATTTGAATTATGAGGATTCCTTAATTAAAATTTGCTAAATTACCTAATTGATTTTAGCATTATAATGTATAACAAATTAATTAAAAAAATTAGCTTTAATAAGTAAATTATTATATTATATTAGTTGAATTATTATGAGTATGATATTATACTTAAGTAAGGTCTTTAAATCAAACTTCTCAACCATTATGAAAAATTTTTCTAATCTTCTAAATACATCAAAAAGTTAATCGGAGTTAGAAAAATATATGATAAGTCTACATGAACTAAAAATATCTCATAATTTTGTAATCAATTTTAGAATCGATGATTCATTGGCATAGAAGAATTTACCTCAACTCCTCTATAGAGCTTCTCACAAAAAGTTTTATTAGATACTCCCACTTATCTTGTATTCATGAAGGTTAGCTAGTTTCATTCCTATCTAAAAATTGGGAATAACTCTTTTTAAGCAAACTTAAATCTTGCTGTGAAGCAAACTTAGATGCTCTCTAATTAATCAGAAAAATTGCAACCCTTCATTTTAATATCTTCATTCATGATGCTGGTTTTAAGTAAACTTATGTAAATTTAAATACCGATACCAGGTCTAACAAATCATTAAGTAGTAAAATGCACTTGATGCAATGCCTAAAATATTCTTTGATGGAGGTACAAATGTGGACGTTGTGTTTAAGACATGAATTTCGATTAAGTTTGAATGAAAAACATTTGATATGATATCCTGACCAGAATTTAGAAAATATTTAATTGACTTCGAGTATTAAGGAATTAATTATACTTTAATTAAAAGTTTTAAGTCATTTTATATCGCATTTGTTCTTCCTTTATTTCTTTTATAGAGTTTCGATCAGATAATGTGGTTCATTTTCAATATAAGTTCCTTGAGTTAATTCTTTTCCTTTATAATCAACTTCAAAAGTTTCATCATTATTATTCTCTTAAATTACTTATGGTTTTATTTTAATGACTAAGACATTTCTAGAGCTGCTTAAGATTTATAATAGTTATCAATTAAATATTATTCCTTCTCTTTACTTGAACAGCTATCCAGATCCTTCTCTACTGAGGAGTTATCGTTGTCCGTGGATGTACCACTCCGACTTGAGTACTCTAGAAATTATTAAGTATAATAATTCCTAGAAGCTAATGGTCTGCCATTTTATGGCTGGGTTTTTCTACGGTGGTTAACTTTATATCAAAGTTTTCGTTTTAATATCATTTTAAGAAAATATATTTAGTCTAGAAAATTGATTCAGCTTGTTTTGAGTATTCTAAATGTCAATTTTTTATCTTAAATCAGAGAATTATGTGCTCAAGTTTTGAATTAGACACAATAAGTTCTCTAATTAAGACTAAATTATTATTGATACTTTGTAAACTCATCAACAGATGTAAAAGATTAATAAGCATGAATTTTTGCTAAATTATTTTGCTGCAATTTAAGGTTTTTTTATTAACTTATAACCGTAGTTTAAGTTCAATGACTTGACATTATTTATCGAGGAAACTAGTTACTTGCTTAAAATTAAATTTTTAAGTCTTGTAATTTCGAACAGAAAATCTCTGATTATCAATTTTTAGTCTAATATTAAGTGGTTCCAATGCTTTTTTTTACTAGACGTGTTGCTACTAATACTATTAATTATTTTAAGGCTAATAAAAATTGATAAAAATTGTGGATCTTTATTTGGTTGCTATTTTGTGAAGTCTTGATTTGATTTATTTGCTGAAACACATAGGTCTCCTTGAACAAGTTAAACTACTATTTTATAAATTACTTATAATTCTATCCGATTCTTTGTTTTATTATGCTTTAGTCTTTATTATATTACCTTTAGTGTTTTTTTGCGAATTCTATCATTCAAGATTCACTACTATGTCTTTCGTTTCTTAAAAGCTTATTGTTACAGCATGATTTTAGTGATTCGCATTCCAGCCTATTTGGAAAATTTCCAAGCAAGTTATGCAAATAGACTGGTCTGATTCGATAATAAACTTGATCTTTGTCTATTATAAGTATCTTAATAGTTTAATGTATTCTTTGAAATCTAAAGATGTTGTTTTCATCCATTTATATTAGTCGAGATTTATTAGAGGGCTAACATGTATAGGAATACTATAAACGTTAATCAAGGAAGAATGAGTTAAGAGAATTAATTTTATTGCTTTTAAATTTTAATAAAAATTATTATTCACAATTATGAATGTGTGTATAATTAATAAATTTGAATGCAAAATTGCTCTTCTAAAGTTTAATTTTACAATGTCAGGCTTGTCATCTCTATAAAAAATTGTTATATAAAATTGAAAAATAATTTTTTGAAATCAAAAAGGACGTTAATCAACATGGCGTATTGAGTTATCGTAAAATTCACAGATAAATCCTTATCATTAATAGCTCTGACTACAATTTATTGATACAATTAATGTTGTAATTTTTATAACTAATTTATTTAAATGTTATAACCCCTTTTGTAAGAGTGGCAGCTACTTTCTTTAGGGTGTCAGTCATTCCATAGTAGATGTAAATGCTATCAGGTTTAACAGCATCATTTAGTTTTTAAAAATATTATTAATAAATTTAGAGAATTTTATGATTTAAGCAAAGGATTGCCATCTTTTATGTACAGATTAAACGAGTGATAAATTAATACAAAAAAATAAATATTTTTTCAATAAATTTAAAAAAGATTAGTTGAAAAATTAGGTTTTAATACTATGTAAAATAAAATTAAGAACAATTCGAATGCATTAAAAAAATAATTTGAAATTTTAATTTAACAAATAAAAATTAAAGAAATTAAAATTCCCTTTAAATTAAAAATTTTAAGTCATTTTACAAATTAATTTAATAGCAATATATATTTGGCAAAAAATTTAGATAAAAATAAAAATCTGAGGTTTTTAATGCAGCCACCCTAATTTCTTGGTTTGAACAATTTTAACTAATTTTCAGTTAAAAAAGCACAACCACAGCGAGTACAAATGATGGCTTGGAGAAATAGCTGTATAAACTAGAATGATATTTGACCAATCAGACCCTCCATTAACATTCTTGCATATTTATCAGAATCTGTAGTTAACATGAAATAAGTTATAATCTAAACACATAGTTAATCTCTTAGTATTTGTAAACTTAATCTAGTATCTTCCTCTTATAATTCCTTCAGTAACTGTCTTAGTAGTCTGAATAACATCTCTAGTAACACCCATCATAACTATCATCCATTTAAAGTTGAATTCTTGTTATTATTGTGCTATTTTTAATCTGGTAGAAGTGTGCCAAAGTCCTCTTTAAATTTTTTGTTTTCGTTACTAGAACTTTATATTATGAGTCAGTTGGTTGTGCAGGAGGCATTGTCATGATTAATGAAGCTACAAGAAATTGAATTTATTCTTGCTTAGTTATAGGATTCAACATGAACTTAAAAGTGTTTGATTTATCAGAGAGCAAAAAATCCACAATACTTTAGTAAACATTTGGCGCACAAGTACGATTGGTATTGCTGGAAATATATTTGAGTTTCAAGGGTTTCTGTACATATTGAAGTAAACAAGTGGGCATCCATTAATTTGCTTAGGTGGTGCTCATCAAATAGTCAGGGAAGTGGTAATAGAAGATATGTAAATAGGTGCAGCCATGTTAGTGTGTGTAATTCAACCGTAGGAAATCTCCTCATCTAAATGAACACTCTCTCCATTGAAATTTAAAGCTATAACTACAAACCTATAGGAATTTCTAACCGTTAAATTTTTTATATTATATTTAAAGAAACCCCAATATCCTGAGCCATGAAACTTAACCTTAAAGTTTCTTTTTTTAAAGAGTCCAATAACAATCAATTCCCTATAAGAGGTACCATTATTTACTTTAAATTTTAAGCACATTCGGCACCTTTTTTATATATAAAATGGTGTATCAGTTTCTGTTCTTAAGTCTATTAAAGATAGATTCACGTTAAAGCTCTTAAAGCATCAATTTTAATGAGGTCTTCTAACTTTTAATGAATTTGTAGCCACACTCAATCTAAATCTCATTTAAGTAGTCTGAATCTCCTTGATCATTCGTATTATTTAAGTGGAAAATATATATCTGGAGTTAAATCATCAGGATATCGTACAAAATGTGATACATTAGTTTGTTGAGTAAGATGTTACTGGATCTCAAAAATTATAATATTAAAATTTGTATAATTTATATCTTAATGATATATAAAATACAGCTGAATTGATAATAATCGCGAAATTAAAACAAATTTATAAATAATAAACATGAAAGAAAAAGTAATTAAGCCAAACAGTGGAATGAGAGGGTGTGAGACTTATAACTGAGAGGAGCTCCATTATAGAATTATTTCGAGCAATGGTATTTGGTAGTTCACCGCATACAGAATAATTGATGTCAGTGATACTACACTATATGAAATTCATCAGGAATAAAGGGGACACTTCATAATATATTTGCACATCACTCAATCTTACACTTGGGAAATTGCCAGTTATTGATAATAAGCGATGAACTGCAATGTGTCCAATGTTACTCGAATCAACGAGAAATAATAACGGGAGAAAATTATTCCCAAACGTACTTAGCCTAAATTCTTTTGAATATATGTAGCAGCGTAACTAAAAATGTACGTTTCCCAAAAGAGTAGCCGGAGATGACGATGCATTGTAATCCCCGTTAGCAATTTCTGCGGGAGTAACTTAGTAGCCAGATTTAGGATATTCCCAATACTATTAGGTAGAGTCTATGAGATATCTACTATAGCAAGATACTATGGTCTATGTAACTAGTTACGATCGGTGCAGTAACTAGCTACTCAGGGTCATGTAGCTCGATACTCAAGATAATAAAATTGTTTCAGGTACAGTAATTAGCTGCACAGACTCAGTAACTAGGTACACCCGGGAATATCTATTTACACCGGCCAAAGTGTCTACATATATTAGTTTGCTGCTGTGCTCTGCAAGTAGAATCCCAGGAATATCTTTTGACCAGGCTACTTAATAACTACTGTGCAGGTTACTCACGGGATTTACTACTTCGTAGAAATTGATACTCATTTGGGAAACGTGTATTATTAGTAACTGCACTTCAGAATCCATAAGGATATAGGCTAAATACTTTTGTACATAATTTACTCCTCTTACAACATCTCGGAAGCTCTAGTAACTTTAAGTTGCTGATAACTCTGCGTATTATAACTATCACACGGTGATTCCCCCATGCTCCGATATTTGAATGAGCACACCGACCCTGAAGTGAGGTGCATTTTGAAGTATGATGTATTGAAGGCCAGGAATGCGAACGATGGTGCTTCAGCTTTCGATAATTCTAAAAAGTATCGCTGCTTGATAAGTTTCCAAAGTGACCATTTCCAAATTTATAAATGCCTCATCTCAATACACCATTCTGTGTAATTACCATTTTTCGCGTTTTTATTATATAAAGATTTGTTTTAATTTCGCGATAATTATAATATCATTCATAAATCATATTTAGGAACAGTAATTATTCTCATTTCAAATCCATAATCCTAACTTAAATCACTACCGTTGTCTCATAACTCCAAGAGCTTAAATGATTTGGATTTTTTGTAGTTATAAAGAAGTATAAAATTGTGATTAATCTGAATCTTTTTATTTGAAACTTTTGTATAATCAATAGTAATGTCATCATAAATCGGATCTACTGGCATGTTGAGAATTTAAGAAGCTTGAATGTAAGTAGTCTCTGAGAATTCAGACCACCCCATTTGATTTCTGAATCTATACTTAAATCTGTAAAATAACCTTTAATTATTTTTTAATTTATCGTCTAAATGCTGTTTACTTGATCCCCTTTTCCTTGAGAAACAAACTCTCTATTATACCTTCAATTAATTTTATAAAAAATATTAATAAACTTGTTTAAGATTTTAAGAAATTTGAATTACATAAACTAATATAATATAGTTTTATAGCCATCATCTATTTAAACATAGTAGGAAATGATTGAGCTCTTTCCATCTAAAGTATCTAGAATTTCTGGTATGAAAACTCCATTTAGCTAACTGTAATAAATATTATACTCTCACTTATCGGTAATTATATTTTTCAGTAATAATTATTTGTTTTGAATAATTATTTAATTTTCAAAGATGTGGAAAATAGAAACTTTAATAAAATTAATGTGGTAGAGTAAGAAGGTAAAGAAGAAACACCCGCTATTAAAGCAGTCAGATAACCACTGATAAAAGTTTCGTCAATAATATTTCAGGCTTAAATGTTTGATCTAACAAAGTGACCAGTTAAACTTGTGGGAAGTATAAATTTTGCTCAAAGAGATAATTTTTCATGAGAGTGCTGAAAATATTTAAATAATTCATTTATAAAAATAGCCTAAGTAAATAAATAATAAATTAAATAAAAATATTTAATACTGTAGAGTATATATTATAGGTGAAGCTCCATTATTACTCAATAAAAAAGATTTAATTATTGTATATTGTATGTTTATTAATTTCCATCATAAATTTATGTTATATAAAATTTATTAATTAGTATTTAGTATTGGCACTATCTCTGTAAACAGAGTATGATGTAATTAGGCATTTGTCATTAAATTATGGAAGACTTTTCTTAATGTAAAAGATGTCTCACTTCAATTTATCAAAATGGGTGTCTTGAAATTTAATTGAGCAACACAGCTCTGTATTTCCTCTATGTCGCTTAAAAGACTCTCTCCATTAAATTTAACTCCAGAGACCTAATGGGATAACATTATACCTGGAGTAAAGTTTGTTAAAGTTTTGTAAGTTAGGACGCCAAAATAGATTTTTTTGAATAGAGTTTCAAATCTATATTCTTTGTGGAAGCTATAAGCTAGGTTTTATAGATTTTAAATTGTCAATAAATCCCATTGATTCTTTTTTAATAAACATTATTAATCTAAATAATTTAGCATTATTTATGATTTTTAATACCAATATTGGTTTAGAATTTCCTAAAAGACTTTTTCCTAGACATCAGGTATTGATGGTAAGGGAACCATTCCTATTCTTATGCTATCACTAAATTTAATCTCCCATAATATTTCTCGCAATAATCTTGAATCTATACTTTCTACTTTTTGACAGACCACTAACTCCATTTATCTTATACTAAAATCTATCAAGTGAATAATCATAGATTTTTTATATTTAAAAAACTTGAAAATCTGCCTCATTCAATAAAATGGTCAAATTAATTCACCTACGAATCTCCATCATCTTAACTTCTGAATAGTTTGAGGAAAATATAGTCATCTGTAAAGTTTAAGTATTTTAGAGCGCCTTGATCTTTAGGCACAGATGTGGGTTACAAGAAAGCTTTTTGACTCCATTTAGAAACACCACCATGATAAGAAATAATTTGAATTTGTATTTATATCAAATATTATATATAATTTTGTATAAAAATTAAAAAAGATTAATCATTGATTTCTCTATATTTAAATCTGTATGATTTACCGAATTCTAATTTATTTGCTTTGTACTCATTTTTTATAGATGAATTATGATAACAACCAGTTACATCAAAGAATCCAGTACCATTAACTGAAATTTTTTTAAAGTAAAAAGATAGAATATTTGAAACTCCATTATCAGTTACTGCGCATAAGTTACTCTAATTCGAGTTAATATAAACGATATAATTTATCAATAAATTATATTTTAATAAAATACATAATATCAGGAAATTTTAAAACCTTAGATTAAAAAAACTGCTATAACTTTATTATTTGTAAATTTAATAACAACATATTTAAATTAAATTATACAAAAGAAATGGGGTTTTACAAAACAATGCTTGAATATAAGTGATTTTACTTTTAGTTTATTTTTTATATTTAATTAAAATTCACTCAAGTAATT